>JAHWFP010137317.1:0-10349 GCA_023313725.1 Lithobius niger | reverse complement strand
ATGAGTTTCAAGATGAATGTCAGCGTTCAAAGTAAATAACATTAAGTGTTTTGGCAGCTCAATCTTGATTTTGTTGGTTTTCGACACTTGACTCTTTTTGATTGTTTTCGCATGATTTTAACGTCACATCAAAAATCTAACCCTGATTAAACTCCACGCATACTGTTTCATTTTCACTTTCGGACAACAGTTCAAGATAGGAACAACTAAACTATCTCTATCAGAAAAGCATATATCGATACACCTTAACTGTGATGGGAAGCTCGAAAACACAGTCTTTGTGCTCGGCAGGTAGTATACGCATTATTTAATCGAAACGGCTGCAGTTAGATCTTCGAGATCTGACTGCAGCCGTTTCGGTGAAGCAAAGCACTTCCTTATCACGTCAGTCTCTTGAATTTGTTGCAACAGCATACGTGATGAAAGACTGGTCCAAGGCTTCTTTTACGGTTTTGTCTTCTCCATTCGTAAATTACTACAGACCCGTTCTAAGGCTCCTTTTCGGTTTCTAAACACTGACCACCAGCAGATACACGCATCTACGGGTTCTCAATTGTGGTGGGATGGCAACAACTACCTGTCTGTATGCCTTCAAACAGCAATGCTAACTTTATCTTTATGTTGTGAAAACTGTAATCGTTTGGTGACTAAGACTGGCAAATCAACGGATACCACACAGATGTCAAGATGAAAGAACGTAACGTTTTAGGCAATAATTACATGTTTTTGAGTGGTTTACATGTGTGATGCAAACTTGTGCCCAACCATTTTTCGGTGTTAAATCCAAAGGCACAGCAAGAACTCATTATTACTCAGGCAATCACTCTAAGTAATGGGTAGTGCAGCAAAGAAATTGTTTTGCGCTCAAAACTTTTCTCTCATAGATGAGAATGACACTCCTATGCCTAGACATAAGGCAACATTGCACGATTTGCCTCCAATTTGGGATTCTCTCAGGAAATTACTTAGGCTAGTTGATGGCAAGTGTAGTGCCAGCTTGAACTAACTACTCTCTCCGAGAGTACGAGTCACGTACAGCTGCCTGTAAGCTCGAGTCTGTTCCGACCTTCTGCAGCTGCAATTGGAGCGCCACCTCGAAATCCGTCGGTGGCATGTCACCTCAGACAGAGCCTCCTACAGCAAAGGTTGTTATCAGAACAAACCAAATAAGGCGACTAAAATCAAGGGTAGAGAATGTTTGCTAGGTGCTGCCATCTCTACACCAAGCGGCGAAACATCACTAACCAACGAGGTTTCCAAATTCTGTCAACTGATGACATCACTCGGCAAACTTGCCGCGTCACTATTTGAGTCGCCTTTTTGCAGAGTATTGTGGGAGGTAAAGACGATACAGCTTTTACTGTAAAACGGGAAAACCGGGGAACCTTTGGAAATTGTTTCCATCTCCCATGACGCAAGGTCGCACTGCCAGTCTCCTAACAGCATTGGGCCACGGGCTGTGTACAGCTGTAGGTTTGCCGCACTCCTAGCCGAAGCCATGCCGCCAGGGGCTGGTATAGCGGCTGTGGTACGTGACTCGTCATGTCAAAGAGAGTACTTAGTCCAAGGTGCTAGCATAGATTAGAAAGTTAACTAGATATACCGTCTCACTCTCACTTCCCCGTCCTATGCGAGGCTAGCGGCTACTACTACCTCCGATAATGCTTTACCTTCGTGCTACTTCGAAGGCAAGAGCATTAGCAGAGGTATTAGTAGCCACAACTACCGCTAGAGCTCCACGTAGGACGGGAAGAAGTGGGACGGTATATCTAGTTAACTTTCTAAACTATGATGCTAGTAACTAAAATCATCACTCCAGGAATAAGATTGTACACTAACTTTTGCTCATATGCAACATTCGTAGTTTTGTGTCGCCTACCAACCAACTACGAACAGGACTAGATACATTATTTGACCAGTTATTCATCCAATCAGTAACGCAGTGAGTTCTCATCCAAGATTTGACTTGACTACATCAAAGCCACCTAAGAAGGGACTTCGACCGAGACTTCGACTACTACAATACACAAACGCGGTCGAGTTTCCAACGCACCTTCACACTTTGGTCACTAGAACATGTGGCCATGCGGCGTCCGTAAAAATCGTATGCTACGTCATGGATCAAATCTTTGTGCTCAGCATTGATTGTTTTTACGGCAAACATTGTATTTTTCTACAGATAATCAACAAGACCACAAAACTCAAAATCGACTCCCACTGCACTTGGCGCGCAGCAGCAAGATTAGTTGGCAGCAGTTCGCAATATGAGCATCTGGTGGCTAAAATTAACACTAACAGTGGTGGTACCAAGGCCATATGTGACATACGTTGCGTCTGTCGTTTAGCAGAGTGAGCAATGCAGCATCTATCTCAAGTCGCCTTACGTAGCGCATATATGGTGCCGCGGTGCAGTTCATCGTTGTCTGGGTTTACTGCATCAAAATCCAAGAGCTAGCGACACACTTGACTCCTGGATTGAGCAGAACGAATTTACTCCGAATTTCACAGGGGATCGTCACAAAATACGAGCAGCCCAGCTTTCCCACATTTTGTGACGAACCCTGTGTACCAACCCTGGAGTAGTTGGGAAGAAAGGGGGGGGGGGGGCAACTCATTGAATGCATAGGATGTGCAAGATTAAAAGTGAAGCGGTTTACACCCAAGCCGGCATATCCACCTTCGAGGGCACACATTCAAGCTGAGTAAACAGTAAGAGTGAACGTCAAGAAAAACTTCTTCGCCGTTGTCATTGTGAATGACTGAAACAAGTCACAGGGAGTAGGCATGATGTTGGAATGTTGTTCAACGTGCCGGCTCCCTGTCGAACAAGTTACCAGATGATGTTTGTGGGGTTGCCTAGATAAATATCCTTAACTGAAAGGGGTGTTGTAAGCAGCATTACCGACTGGCAACAAGTCAAGTAGTTGACTTTCGCCGTATGGGGGGTTTCAAGTGGGGGTTAAACTAAACCAATGTCATCTCCAAATATGAATTATAAAGATCAGTGCGTGTTAAACTATACTTTTTTCCCCAACACATTTTAAAACAATTAAAACGTAATAATAATGAATAATTTTTGAACACTTTATTTACCAAGCTGTTTACTTTTCTTTCAAGCGATTTTTTTTAAACGTGATTACGCATTTTGATAATATTAGTCTCGCAGTTGTGCTTCGGTTGTGTTGATGTTTTAAACGTGTGCTGTATTTCGTCGTTTGCGAAGATTTGCTAATACCTTCAATATTGTGCCTTTTAAATTACATTTAGTGAAAGACTAAAATGTAACCTTGTGAGTTTAACGATAACATTGTAATTTGTGTTGGTTACCTTTTTTAGCATTCCTGTTACAAAATGAGTGGGCCAAGGTTAGAGTTGAGGCAAAGGCAGTAGTGTTTTCTGTATTAAAAAGTACCCATACTTTTCAAACAATGTGATAAAAATATCAATATAGTTTTTGTCGTGATGCCGCCGACAAGGTTTCACCCTTATCACGGGCAAAACATTCTCTTGTACGATGATAATATGGTAGCTTTTAGAAAAGCAAGCTTTGCCCACGCTATCACATTTAGCGAAAAGCCTCTTTTGCCCGGTGAGATTTTTCTTCTTGAAATCGAAAAAAGTGAGCGAGGTTGGAGTGGTCACTTACGCCTTGGCCTAACGCAACTTGACCCCTGGTGTGAGTTTCTCTTGCCTCAATATGCGTTGCCTGACCTTACCAATATGGGACAGTCTTGGATTTTCGCAGTAACCAAGTCTCACAACAAAGTGAGTGCGCATGATGATTACGCAGCTGCAGAGACTTGCGTTAGCGAACAGACTGCTAGCACAGCTGACCCCTGGTCAGTGCTCGGCACTGGAGAACAAATCCACACGAGTCGGGGCGTGATCCAACGTAGTGCTCTGCGACCACTGACTCGGCTAAACAAGGGCTTGGGAATTTCCATTGGTGGAGGCGAAGATGACATCCTGGCCGGGTCGTCGAGCCACCTCAGTGCCGAGTTGGTAGGGTTCAGTCGCTCCAACATTTTGCCGACCGATGTTGGAAGCCGTATTGGTGTGATGTATATTCACCGGGGAGACCTTGCCGAAATGCACTTCATTGTAAATGGAGAAGATCAAGGCCCCTGTGCGACAGACATTCCTTACAAAAATGGGCCACTCTTTGCCGTCGTTGATGTGTATGGAACAACGAAGCAAGTGCGCATAGTACAGCTTTATGGAGGTACGGCGAAAGAGGTTTTGTTATTTTGTGTGCTGAACATGCGTAAATTGTTAATTTTATTATTGGCTTTGATGCTTGCTGGAGAAGATGTTGTAGATGATGTTTATAAAATGGATATTTCATAACCTTCTATCCAATATTGCGGGCTGACAGTGTTTCCATCAACTTGGGTGCCTTTCCAATTATTGGGAAAGATGAGATTGCGTAATTTTTCCTAAACAAACCCAAGTGTTAAAAGAGTGAGTTTGGGTTTCAGTTTTAATTTGGATAACTCATTATTTCTTACAGAATGTACGCTGTAAAGCTAGGAGCCTAGGACAGTGAAAGACTGGCATAGCAATTCAGTACAGAAATTATCCGTTTAGTTACCTGTGTTCCGTGAGTACACTTAATGAATCTGTAAAGACCGACGGTTTAGGATTGTTACTTTGGTTTGTTGAAATCATGACGAGTCCACCGTTCAAGTAAATGTTCAATACTAGCAAATTTTTGGTGGAAATTTTCCATCTTCCTCAGGTTAAAGTCCAGAATAAAACTAGCAAGTAAAGTCTACATCAAACAATTCGAGAACATCCATTTAAACTTGAATATGGGGCACTAAACAGTAGGCCATGGAATTGTCACATACTGGTCGTTGATGGTGTCTCTCTCTTCCAGGGAAGGAGCACGACCTAGTTCGCGTTGTACCCGAGTTGGCGGGTGCCGCCCTCTCGATTAGGGTAGGTCTAGCGTTCTCCACAGTTCCCCACCCCCCCCCCCCCCTCGAAAATAGGACAACTCCTGATGTTGCCGAGTCGAGAGCAACAATTCAGACAATCTCACAATTCCCAATTAAATTTCACCCTGTGGAGTGCCACTAGTCTTTCCTCTCCCTCGAGGATCCCTACAAGGTTTTCAGTGCACATTTACAATCCAAACAAATTCCATTAAATAGTTTACATATTAATACACTTTTACAGTAATAATTGTCATCATGTCATCAGTTCATTCTCTCCCCTACCTTACATTTCAGCCCTACCCTACTTTGCCGCTCCTTCCAGCCCAACTCAACTTACAAAGAATTTACAAACATTGTGCTACATAGAATATGTGCGCCCTCTGAGGCCCTTGAACAAGGAAACAACAGACTCTGTCCATTTTGGTACTCAAGAAACAACTCGTCAATGTCCTATTCCGGATTTGGTGGATCCTGTGTTCCCGAGTGTCCATCAAGCACCATCCCCCCAGCTACACCGCCTTCTCAAATTCGCATCATCCACGTTCAAATTTAAATGGACGTTCTCCAATTGTTTGATGTAGTTGCTTGCTAGTTTTATTCTGGAATCTGGTCTGAGGAAGGTGGAAGGAATTTTTGACCAGCGAAAATTCGCAAGTATTGAACATTTACTTAAATAGTTTAGTTTTGTGTGACGGCAGACTCATCACGAAGTAATGAAAGATACGTCTATGGAAAATCTTCGGTACCTGTAAGATGCTTGAAGAACCCGAGGGATGGTCAAGGAAGATAATTGCACATTAAAATGTGTTAACAACAATATGAAACTGGGGCGCTTTAGGTTTGGTTACTGGGGCACCATGTAGCATTTTCAGTACAGGGAAAGATAACTTATCCTGAGAGATTACCTCGGAATACGACACGATATTTCCCGTAGTTGGTTCAGTCTGAAAAAGTTGGTTAGGCTATCAGTCTGGTAACGTTGAATTCGATAGGCTGAAAGGTTCATTTTTTTTCTTTGGTATTCAATCACAGCAAAAAGTACAATGCACTTACCAAATTAATTCTCGATTATTAAAGCTTCAGTTTAGCCACTCGGCATTGTCGATTAACGAATGATAACTGGTGATTACTCTACAAACTTGGGGACCTTTTGTTTAGCCTTGCATCAGACTACCTGCGTTAATACAGGGTGCAATATGTAGCTTTGTCCATAGAAGTTGAGTGTAGTGTAATCTAATTAAAAACGACATTACTTACACACGGAGAAAAATACACAATATTCCAGACAGGCAAGAACAATTTCTTGGCAAATTTTCGTTAGTCAATTTGCTGTGGATGGAAAAACCTAGCCGACTATCATCTTAGGCACGTAATAAAAACTCCAAACACTACCACCTATTTACAGTCCATTAGATTCGAAATTGGCGTTAACTTGGCTTCCAATATTTATAAGGGGTATACAAGGTAGGTGCGCGACGCTCATGCACTACCTCAGTTATTTTGAAGGCCGTTTTTCCACTTTTTTCTTAGACGCTCTCTGAAACCAGCATCCAAAGGAATTGGATTGAAGGATTAGATGGTCCCTGGATATTCATCAGCACGACCTTCTCTCCGACGTGGTGTTGAATAGCCAGGGATTCGAGACGTCTCAGGAGTGAGTCTCTGCTCGAATTTGAAATGAGCAACGTTTTAGTTCCTTCCCAATGGACGTAGTGTGAGGTGTCCATCTGGTGTACTGCGATGCCGTTTGTATCTTCTGGTTCCAGGTATCACTTGTATGTTGTTTTACTCGTGCCCTTACGTGTCTCACCAATATAGACTGTTTTAAACATTTCTTAAATAGAAATATCAATGCGTTGAGGGTTGCTGCCTTGCTTCCTAGCAGTCCGAGGTTATTGTTTACACCGTGCGGGCATTTCACAGGTCGGAAACGTCTCTTTGGCTGTGCCTCTTTTTTGTGGTGCGTGGGTGCCTAAATCCCATATAGCACGATACAGTGTTTTGATGTGCTGTGATGCAGCTTAAAGTTTTAATGGTTTCCACAATTTACGTATGTGTTACGGTTATGTTGGGACCATTGGAAAACTAGCGAAAAACACGAGTAACCTAGTCTAGTTCCCTAGTTTACGTATTGGAATATTGCCAAGTTTTACTTTGACAGTGTCCAGCAAATTCGTAAGATCGATCCACGTTTTCTTCGCTCATTCTCAAACACAAAATGCCGTTCAGTATTCGCAAATGTTCAGTTGCTTTGAAGGGGATGGAAAGTCTCTTCGTGCAACCTTGTTTAGGCTTAATTCAATCATGATTTTCTTCGGCTTACATCCTTTTTCTCTTAACACAAGGTCGAAAATCCCCTTTGGTGTCAGTGATGCATTGATTATTTGGCTAATTGGTTACCAAACCTACATTTCGTAGGTTTAAATGCAGAGATGCAAAACTGGTGTGCAACGTCTGGAAGTAGGCTTTACTATCAGCGCTCAGAAGGCCAAGGTCACTGCTTAACCCTAAGGCGATGCCTACAAGGCGGCTTGCAGTGAACGGTGTCTAAAATGGACTTCTTAACTCTCGACTCATGTACATCGCTAAAACCCGTCTCTTAACGTCATGGGACACTGGTAAATGAACGGAAATTTCTGTACTGGCCTTTCACTTCAATTTAGCTGGTAACTGCGTCATACTCACACACAAATTGCGGGAGATATTGGTACATCATGGCAACTGTCCTAATCGTCCAACAGTCGCTTTGATTATGCTGCTGGTTACCGTATGTATTGGTCAGTTTTCAGTTGGAGCTATCGAAGCATATAATTAAAGCATAATTGATCATTTCGCATTCTTGCAGCATAGTTGCAATAGCCTCCAGTTTGTTCAGTTTTCAGTTGGAACTATGGAAGCATATAATTAAAGCAATAGTTGACCATTCCGCATTCTTGCAGCTTAGTTGCAATAGCCTCCAAATGAAAACTGACCAATACATTATCATACCAGAATCAAACCAATTTTAGGCCATTTTGTTAAATTGTCATGTTGATACGCAACACTGTAAATTCTTGACGTTATACAGCTGCCACTACGTTAGTATGGCTAATTTTCGACAAACCAACGTTGTCCCTATAACTGAGTGATGATATAATACAGAACTATGTAAACCACAGAAGTTATTCGACAATTTGTACAGTTGTGAATTACTGTTGATTTGTACAGTAATTAAGTGTTTACCTATCTAAAACCAGTTAGTTTTAAGAAGCTTGTTACATATGTTGACAGTGTCAGTAGCCAACTTACCTTATGAACAAGATAAGGGCTGTTTCTACCTATTTATGAATATTCTACTCTTTTTTTCAGTGACTTCATTACAAAGTGCGTGCCGAGACGCGATACTTCAGCACATCACGAAGACGGCTGTATCGTCACTTCCACTTCCGAAAAAGTTGAAAGAGTATTTAATGTATTAGTCTCTTTGAGTGTCTCGTTTAATGAACCTTTTGGCAGAAAACTAACACTCATTAAAACCACTAAGTCAGACTGGTATGAATTTTGTTATTCGAGCTGGAGTCGTGCTGTGTGTATTCCAGACTGGGAGAATTTTCGCCTCATGTCGACAAAATTAATTTGTTGCGTATAGCTATAAATGTGCGTAATCGAAATAACAAAGTTTTCTGAATAAAGATTTTACAGCTATTTTTAGCTTTCACAAAATTATTTCACAAAACCACGAGTGTACGTATCCTTTGGACATGTACTCATTTATAAGCGCGTCCAGTAAATTTTTTTTGCTGCTTCCCGACAGCAAGGGTAGTATGGATTTTGGCAGCATTACGCAATCACATACCTTTACACAATCTCTCTAACTTTAAGAGTTAATTTGTTTGAATTTGCAAACGTGTGGGTCTGTGTGTACCATTGAAATCAATTGAACCACAGTGGTTAGATTTTTTTCAAACTCTTACCTTTTACCATACCAAGAAAAAATTTGAAAGTATAATAATGCCTTAACGGTAATGATCCTTTACACTATCTGTAGTATGTACAGTAATATAGTTTAGTACATTTATGCATCTATTTCGAAGTATTGATGGAAAATCAGTTGCTGTTAGCTTGATTTTCTAAAACAACATAGGCATGATATACAGTAGTAGTTAGTTAATATGAAAAGATAAATCATGTTGGATGAAGGAATTTACCAGTTGGTAATTGTAAGCATAGAATTAGCAAAATTATAACGTACAGGGTTTGTACACGGCCTTTCATTCCTTGAAAAGCCTTAAATTTGAAAACCGAAAATTCAAGGCCTGAAAACCTTGAAAATTGGAATTTTTGTTGTAGGAGCCTTGAAATGGCTGTGAATTTTGTGAGTGCACTTTGTATGGACCTAGGTTAATTCTATAACGGTAAATTTCGGTATAAAATTAAATAACTAGAAATAATTTGTCAGCTAAATGCATTTATTCTGTGAACGGTGCTCCGCTCAGATTGGACTGGAAACAGAGGTGCTGTGCAGTGCAAGTAATTTTTGCCAGAGGAGCAGCTGAGCAAGTGTTGTTCCACTGACTGTTAGTTGCTGAATTTCTCATTCCTCCTTGTCCATTGGTGGGGGGAGCACAATGTTTGCCATTTTGTAAGACTTCATACTGCAAACTAGGAGCACAAAGAATGATGCCAATGATGACACTGGCAAAATACTGGTATTTAAAAGGTAATTGTGAGAATCTCCTGTGTAGAGAGCCTTGAAATTGGTCGTAAGCTAGCCTTGAAAAGCCTTGAAAATGGTTTCGTCTGTGGTGTACGAACCCTGAATGTCTTGATTGGTGTAGTATAATTCTAGCTCCTCTCAAGAAACTACTTTTATGTGCACCTATTATGAAATTATTGAAAAGTAGGTAAATCAGTGTGACGATGTGGTCCGGTGTCCTTTTACTTAGGAACACAGGCCACTGGTTTGTACTTCATTCAACTTGTTGTTTATGTTGGTTTGTGTGGTCACCCACTGTGCTGCTGACATTGACAAAAATAGTTATAACAAATACAACTGAAAATTTATTTTCTTATAAATCCGAATTAGACGCTGAAACTCATAACTTCATCAAGGATGACTTCGTGAAGCGGCCAGCTATTTTGTTCAGATTTCTAGGAAATCGTATGTCAGTGTGCAACTCAATATTAAACAATAATAACAAACGCTCATATCTCTTTTAATAACATACTGAACATTCTTTAACGGAAGGAACTTTTTGGTTGGGTAGGGTTAGTTTACCGTGGTCTGATAAAACACTTTATTTCTTTCATTTAAAAGATAATTCTCTTTAAAAAAAAATCGCAAGATATTTAAAATGATTTAGTGAGCTTGTCCTTTTTGGCAGAGAAAAATGTCCATAAAAACCAAACTTTTTTTCTTAATTTTTTTTT
>JAHWFP010137315.1:501-31029 GCA_023313725.1 Lithobius niger | reverse complement strand
GCTTTATCATGTTTTTTTAAACGCAGTTTAAAGTAAACAAAGGACGGTTTGATCTTCGTGGGGTTTCCATCGATTAAACGCTCGGATCCACTTTATAGGTAGCCGCGGCTCTATAATTTAAGGAGTTGACTTATCAACAGCAACTCTGGGAGGTTTAATGCTTTGCAGTATACACGTAGAAACAAAACTGTAAAAACAGGTCTACTATTATATATCAGCCGAGGCTGTTTACAATTTAGAGGGCTCTTTAGCGAAATCCCCTTGTGCCTATACAAATCACTTTTTCTATTTGAAAATGTTTTAACTGAACATCGTGTTTGTTCTAGTGTTGAATTTTATTGTAAATTCCCCGTGTTATTTATAAACTAATTCAGTTGTAAATTTGCCAAATGTAAATGTAAAGTGCATTTTGATTTTTAACATGTTTGTTCAAAAATAAAACCAGGAGTTTAAAACCCAGTTGGTTTACTCGTCTGTCGTTCGCTAGAAGTAAGAAATTAAGACAATTCTCTTAAACTTAGCTTAGCTAGCCTAATTTTCCCACCTTGGTGGCAGCGTTACCGCTTATTATTACAGTTAGCCTACAATATTAGGACATGTGTAGCTCCATTCCCTACGCCGGGACTGTAGCTGTTGTGCTTGTTTGAAACAAAAAGTACCCAAAAGTAATAGTAAGAAGATCTAGTTACACCAGGCGAGCGGCGATGTTACAAGCACCTACCCCGTCGTAGCATCCGCCGTTACAATTCAAACAAGCTTTCTTTAAGTCTTTGTAATGAATATGATCGAGAATTTGCTTCTAATTCTTCCATGTTGAAAGCTTAGATTAATTCAATTTTTAGGGAAAAAAAAAGTTTAGATTTGAATTTTTAACAGTTTAAATTGCAGCTGCAAAATAAAACTCATTATAGTTGACTGGAGCGAGTACTTAAACACTTCTCTAACAACCCAATCCATTCAGGGACATAAAAATACACTCGTATTACCCAGTCCAGTCAGGGGCATATTACTGAAGCACTCAGGTGGATAATTAAATACATAAAATGCATGAAACAAACACTCGGCTTGGCAACCAGAGCATACCCATATGCACTAACCTGAATTTTCCTGCACAATCGCTGTGCGGTCTGTCCATCCAATCACCCATCGAAGGTTGAATCCAAAATTGTAGTGGTTGCACTTCCAGTTGAAATTCGAGCACTGTCACTGCGGTGAAGGGTCCTGTGGATTTTCACTAAGAGCGCCGTGTCCTGTTTGAGGCCGACTTCTCCAGGGGTTGAAGGAATCATCTGCCTTCCGAAGGCTTGCCTGTAGCTTCACGGCTTGTGAAGGGAGGGTTGCTGCTTCCCGGCTCCAACTGGATACTGGGTTGCTGATGGGCCTTGTGTTAACTTAAGGCTGACATCTACTTCTGCTAACGTTTTGACTTTGTTACCTACATCTGTGGGGGTTGCAGTTTGAGTTGTACTGCGACATCTTCTTCTTAAGATGAACTGGTATGGTAGTATGGCAGGGGGAGGTGTGTAGTGGCACAGCACCTTTAAATCCCACCGCTGCCACCAGCTGTAGCGCGTTTACAGGGTCTTGAGGTGCCTACTGTCTACGCCACCTCTCTCCCCGGTTCCCCGACTGTCGTTTGGAAAATTGGCTTCTTCCCCGAAGATGGCCACCGCTTCGAAAGCTCCTCCTTCGTCCAACGCTCATCCTCGTGCTCTTGCTCACTTCGATCTTGGCAATCGTTGGGCTTCTGCTCTCGACCTCGCCGCTTACGACCCTGCCCGCACGATACCACCTGATGTCACGTCTGCTCCTGCTATCGCATCGCCTGACTCTCCACTCCTCCCGGGCCAGCGCACGCCGCCTCCCGTCCCACTGGATCTGTCGTCCCTCCAGCACGACCTTCCAAGTCGCCAAGGACTCCTATCGGACAGCTAATTGGAACCTCTGCCGTGCGACACTTATCCACTCTCCTGACTGGAACTCGCCGCTCGACCTGTCATCCAACTCCTCCCGGAAAGGCCTCGGCGTCAGCCGCAGTGTCGTACGAGAAATCGTACACGACACCGTCCGTCACCTACAAGTCAACCCGATGCCACCTTCCTCCTGCACGTCAACGGTACGAAAGGCCCGCACCTAGGACTGAGTTGCTTCCACGTCAAGCCACGAAAAGCACAAGCGTGCCGCCTCTTCTCCTCTGGCTACGGCACACAAGCGCAAGTCGGAAGATCATCCTCTGTCGCCCACCCCTGCTGCCGAGAAACGTATCAGGTTCCTGGACGACACTCCTGATGAATCCAACCTGTCGCTCGCAGCTCTTTTAAAGACTGTCAAGCAGACAGCCCCAGACTGCTTCCTGTTCAAGCCCACTCAGATGCCGGATGCCGCTGTCATAAACCATGGCCTAAAAACAGGCCTCGGTTTTGCCCTACGGGACAAGGACACCAAGCCCCGCTGCCTCCTAGGTCAATCAATGACACTCCTAATGTGTCTCCTCCACAACGAAGGCTCCCTACTCGGCAAAGGCGATCCCCTTCTCCTCGACAAAGAACCTCCTGCGCCACGACCTGGCCGCGAAAACATCTTCTTCCGATCCTTTGTTGACGGCGCCACCAATCCCCACAATTTCGACACCTACTCGGAGTGCGAGTTTGTTTGCAGCGAGATCATAATGGATTTCGGGACCTCACTGTCAATACCCAAGAAAGCTGACGTCCCAACCTTCGTTCTGTACGAAAACGACAAATGCCTTCGGCTAAGCTTACGCGCTGCCTCTCAAGCAGACGTGTCTACACGGCCATCAACGCCTTATGTGAAAAGCTTTCATCTGATGTCACTCCGGACGAAATCAAGAACCTGTCGCCCCTAATTTCTCAGCTCTTCCAAAAAGCCAACTTCGCTACTTACCACGCCAAGATCTGGGCAACGAGAACGCTGTTCAACAACACCCTTCTCCTCAGCGACATAGCCTTGTCGTCTGCAAGCAACCTAAACGTCTCCATGCGACACCGACCCAGAAACCAAACGATCCATGAGTCTGACACGCTCTTCCGTGGGTTGATTCCGACTCTTGCTCCTCACCTTGACGTTTCGAGAAAGCCTAACCGCAAAAGCAATCCAGGCCCTCACACCGCCCGTTCTCAAAGAACAAACAATCCAACCCTCGTGCCCCGGATGACTGGCAAGAACACGGCATCATCAGTCTCCAACCGCCCGAACGATACTGCCGCCTCAATACTCAGTTTGGCAGTATGACGACAACACCACCTTCTTACCAGTCTTCTCCGGGATCTCTCGCCACTCCGACTATTCACGGGATCTCCCCTGCTCGCCATGCCGTAAGAAGGCCAAGGGAGTTGCTTTAGGGTTTCGGGCTCTGCCCTAACAAGCACAAACTCCCGTTTCCTCTCCTGAATGACTTTCGGTGCCACGTTCCTTCTTGAGAAAAACTGCTTCTTTCCTCTCCCGTTTCGACAATGATCGTCTGAAGTAGGAATCACGTTTCCTCGCTACTTTCCAAATTAATCGGACTAGTCACCATTCCTGGACCTATTTAAAAAAAAAGAAGACACAGAAGAGAACCAGTAGACGGAGAACGGAAGGAGATGCGAAGACCTCCTTTCGCTTCACAGTGACGATTCCGTTCGTTCCCCATGCCATAACAGTGCCACGAACTATCTTTCCACTCTCTGTTAAGACGTTCCATTCCCTCCTTATGACTATGATTCTAGACTGCTTCTTCGTGTTCCTGTGCCATCCCGTTCCTTGATCCTGTTCCTGCCAGCAGTGTCCATCAAGAAACTATCACTACTGGATGATCCGACGCCATGCTTGTCTCTTCCCGACCCAAGGTACGTTGGTTTTCATTAATTTGAATCTCTACCTTGCCCCAAGGTGAGGGCTCCTTAGTTGCTCGCCCCATGGGACTGTGGTTCCCGAGGTCCGGGATTGAGAATCTTTGGTTGTCTTCACCAGGATTCGTCCGTGGGGATGTCGACTCGTAATGCGGGAATTCCGAACCTAGCCCACCACCTTATGTGACGAGGTCTGCTATGTTAAAATAAGGTAAAGGATGTTTCGTGGCAATAAAAAGACTAAAATACCAGGACCTGCACCTGGTTGATTTTAGTTTTTGTTTGCCTGTACGAAAATATACATTACCTTTACCCTCCCTGCCTCTCCTCTGATGGACTAGGTTCATGGGGGCAGGAAGAAAGATGATTGTCGTCCGCAGCGTTCCGCTTATATAGCCGAACCCATTTCGGACATGCGCAGTAGTTACAAGCTCGTCAGGGAAGACAACTTTCAATCTCCAAAGAGCTCCATAGAGGGACTGCTAAGTTAAAATAAGGTAATATATTTTCGGATAGGCAAACAAAAACTAAAATCAACTAGGTGCAGGCCCTGGTATTTTAGTCTTTTTAGTCGTGACATGCCTCTGAAAAACCTTTATATTTGTTTTAAGGCGATCATGTTAATTGTTGCAGAGAGCTGATAATAGGTCATCGGCTTCTGGAAATGTTTGGTGAAAGTGCTGATGTATGATCTGAATTTTTTTTCTCTAGATATGCGTTACGGAAAAAACCATGCATGCGCTCCCGAGAACCACTTCATTAATTTTTAGCAGCCTTAAACGATTTGCTCCTTCTTACATCGCTTACATTTCAGGGGTGTTGAAGTTTTTGGTTAACATATTGTTCTTTTACGGGATGATGAAAACAAACATTTTGTGCTGATGTAATATCTTCGGCTAAGTTCCCAAATGCTGCTTTAAGCCTCTTTCTTCTTTGTGTTAGCGTGAATTGTCATGGACACAGACATCGGCGACTCCAGTAAAAGCAACGAACACGTAATTGGATTACTTCTTGCCCAGTCGGTAAGTTTAGTTGGTACAATCATGAGTCATTGAAATTCGGCCCCTGGCATAGCCACACAGGTATTTTAGAATAAAAAAAAAATTTGTCTGCCATTGTATGTAGAAGAAGGAACCAGTAAGTGGCCTTTGAGATATTATCTTTTACGTCGATATCTATTTTGGGAAAACTCATTCTCTTGCTGATGTTGGGACATTAAAAACTGGCTGTGTTACAGGAGATAACTAAATTATACCTTTAAGACGGTACGTTTTGTGGTAAGACCTAAAAATAGTAAAGTTTGGAGGCCGTAACCCAATCGACTCTTACTTTGTTTTTCCTCCCATGCCACTGGTGCAGCCAATAACAATTTCAGAGGAAGCTGAAGAGAGTTATGTGTTTATATGAGGGAGTGTCGTTAAGTGAAGCATTTTACAGTACATTACTGCCGTACCTGGATTCTGGAGCATACTTTTTCACGTATTCTCAAGGAAGTTATGTAACGTTATGTCACATTTCCCTTTGCCCCCTCCTTCCCTGCGCCACTGACCAACTTTTTTCTTCGCTTTGTGATGCAAGTGTGAGATATCGGGGGTCGCAGCTAATCTATAAAAACCTATGTTTTAATTCTGATTTCATATTTTTGCCAAAATAACCTTGCATTCGTCCGCACAAAGCTGCATTTCTGTAGAAGTTTTTTGGTTCCTTGTAGTCGCCTGCTGCGTAACCCAGCTGCACATGCGCGACGCAGCTTGCAACCTCTGCCAGCCAGTACGGAAGAGCCCATACAGCAGCCATGCCCATGACCACTCTGATGCCGCTGTCGATCCTTCAATCATGGCTCCACCAGCCTCGCCTCAAACCTGGTGCCACGACCTGCCAAACGAACCGTGTGACCAACCCCCTCTTTCGTCCGCTATCTCGTTTCAATCTGCTGCTGCCGACTATGTTAACATCGCTGCCACTTCGCCGCTCCAAGGTCGTCAACACACTCTGTCCTCACCATTGATTTTGTAATGTCGGTCTGCCGAAAAAAACGATTGGTGAGGATACCTGGCTTCCAACCATCAAAAAACTCGGGGTGGATTTTTTTTTTTTGAGCGCACAAAAACGCAAAAGACCTCAGTCTTCTACCTTCAGCCAATTTCTCAATAATTGACTAAATCAGCCAAACTTGGAACCCCTTAATAGCCACACTCTCCAGCTACAACCTGGGGAAAACAGAATCCCAAATTTCCCTCTAGAAGATTTACTACACCAATTTGAAAATCACTCCAAACCAACCGCCGCGCTCAACACTTCCGGCCGCCATTATTGAAAACCCGTTGTACATTTGTAATCTATCTTCACTATGCTTTTCGGGCAAAAAGCCCACAACACTAGCTTAGTTGTGTCTTAGGAGGGGCTGCCTTTGGGTACTTAACCTCAAATACATGTGGGTACAGACATTTTAAGTGTGATATTTTTTTATTGTGTTGTCGACCGCAAATCTTATGAAAAATTTCCATTAAGATCAAAAATTGTCTTTTAACTTAACAGTTAACCATCCAACGTAATTAATGCGTTATAGCATTTATCTAAGCTAGTCTTTTTACTCCTTTTATGTATTCTTTTACCCCCAGAGCGCTACGATTAGTCCGTACCAATTCGACATCGGAATTCTCACGGACACACATTTTTGTGTAAATATTTTTGCTTTAAATCTCCGTTAAACTCCGACAGTGACCATCCGAATATTACCACTAGCTTTTTTTCTATTAAAACTTAAGTTATATCTAGAAAAGATCTGTTCACCAAAGCAAACCCAAAGTCAACCTGTGCAATAAACTTCGTTCCCCCCCCCCTCCCCAACCTAGTTGTGGTGTATAACACTGCAGTTTACAGTTAAAACCAGTAAAATTTAATAGTAATTCTTTATTCATTACACAAGCCTCTCTACTAAGCTTTAACATGAGCCTTTTCACAAAGTACTCCTGTAAATATTCAATCCACAGTCAATATTTTAATGTAAAGCCTTTTCCCAAAGTTCACTTGAGTTAAACTCAATTTGGCTTATCTTTACATGTCCCTACTCTTTCAAACGGCTCTGCACCAAAACTGTGATGTCCTTGGCACGGACACACCTAAGTCCAGCGTGGGCACCAATGGTAATAACTGACACGGACTACCAGAGTGTAGGCTACAGCTGATAAGACAACTGGCTTCCTGTTTACTCCTCATTAAATATTGTTACAACAGGAAGTCATGTGATACAATAAATACTATATACAGTGAATATAATATATAAACGTCTGGGCCAAAGCACACGTGGGAATATCCACTTAAGCCGAATAATCGTATGCACGCCGATGGACAATTACATGTTTTTCATTCTAGTAGACGCACATTCAAAAATTCCTTTTGTGCATAAAATGAAGTCAACAACGTCCACGCGAGTCATTGACGTTTTAAACAATCATATAGCTTTATATGGTTTAATGGACAGCTTAGTAACGGACAATGCTGCCCAATTCATGTCCTCAGAATTTCAAAATTGGTTAAAATCCAATGGGATTAGGCACGTGACTGGGCCAAGTCTTGCGCCTTGGACCAACGGTTTGACTGAGGTATACGTCTTTAATTTCAAGAGAGTCTACAAGGCCGCGCGGCGACAGGGGTCTACTATTCAAAAGAGTATAAATTCTTACTTGTTATCAGCACGAATCACTATCTCCGCTACCACGCAAGCAACACCCGGAAAATTATATTTTAACCGAGAATTAAAGTCTCGGCTGGATTTATTTGTTTCCTGACGCTATTGCAGCCGTTCGCCATAAACAATTAAAACAAGTACAGAGCACCGACAATCGTGAGTTGAAAACGTATCAAATAGGTGATAAGGTTTGGTATCGTGACTTTAGTACTACTAATGATAAACTATGGTCAGTTGGTGTAGTTAACCAAATAGGTAGTAATCAATCCTATACTATCGTTGATACTAACGGTAATACGATTCGCAAACATCGTAAACAGCTAAGATTACATACCGCTGAAAAGGAATATCCAGAACAGCCACCAAACGCACTTATTCCGACGGCAGAAAAGCAGTAAATTATCTGTGAACAATAATGAGCAACATCACGCTATTTTCAAACGCATGTCTTTTGCAGCGGCTATTACAGGGTCTTGAGGTGCCTACTGTCTATAGCACCGATATCTGGCGAAGTCTCGATTAATTTAGAAGAAATCATAAGTGGCGGTTTTTACTTTTGCGGAAAAACAGCATAACGTGTCTACTGCACAGTTAGGAGAAGAGCGTCAACGTCCTAACTAAGTTTTATGACCTATCTAATCACGGTTTACTGCCACCACGATGGGTAGTTAATTTAATTGCCTACTTCGGAGTAAGAATAAAAATTATTTTGTAGTTATTTAACCCTTGCAAATTAAATTGGACTCGGAAGTCAAACTGTCGTTTAAAACAACTTTCTTTTATGATTTAATAAAACATGACAAGTTATCTTTACAACACTTAGTAACTAGATGGTTACATAAAAAAAAATTTAAGCTTTACAGAAAGCACACTTGATTTACATTAAATCGGCTAAGAGCTGAATTATGTTTACATTACAATTTGAACTAGAAAAGTTGATTGTGTTATCACAACTCTCACATAATGACCCTTGCACTAGTAAAACAGTCTTTGAAAGAAATTAGCAACCCTTGCACTAACGTCAATCAATCTATCACACTGAATCAAGATTAGTATTATAAGGAAACAACCTTTTGAGTGCTCTGCCTCAACGATAATACACGCGAGATCTTGGTGATCTTTGGATTATTTAATGAACACTAAGTACATATAAATAAGAAAAAAAAGCCGGTTTTTAGGAAGGGGACCTTAGACCCTTAAATTATGGGAGTCCTAGACCAAAAATGTCGATGGCGTTTGACTACCCATAAATTCAAATGCTAGAGATTAAGTTTAAATTTAGGACTAATAATTTAGAAATAAAGTTCCAAAATAAAATTTCAAAGTTTAAACTACTTACTATCTAAGAAGTACTGGCAACACTCGGACTGGACATCTGCTCCGACCGCTGTAGTAACCTCTGAGATCTTGAGCTATACTGTCGATTTCCCTCTGGAGCTGAGTTTTATACCTGCTGCCTGGAGGAGGGAAACGGCAGACTGTAGGACAGCGACCGGGGGGGAAGGGGGGTTAGTGAGCCTCTGGAGTAGGGAGGACTGGTGGCCGGCCGGCCAATCTGTCACCCAAGCCTGAGGGAGTGAAAGCGCCGACGGACGAGGGAGCTCAGCTACGCTGCTCTGAGTGGAGGGGAAATTGAATACTGTCTTTTGGTTGGAAGGGAATATTGGCAGCTAGCAGAGCAAAGGTAATTGCCGACTTTTGTGGCAATAGAGGCCTTAGCTTGATTTTAGAACTCACAACAACGTGAATAGGCCTACACATTTTTTTTATGAAACTACGATGTTATGCATCGCAACTATTGAAGGGGGGGTAGGGGGGGAACGGAGTTTGTTGCTCAAAATTAAATAAACTGTTTTTAATTGAAGGAAAAGGCTTTTACTGTACATTCGGATGAGGTTACTATGGTCGGAGCCCTGAAATAAAATACAAGATAAACACTGAACGTCCGGTAAAATAAAATAAAAATAGTTGTGTTTGCCATTTTTGAACAAGGTAGAGTCCATGAAAATAATTTACATTAAATATTGCTTTTGCCTGCGCAAAAGATTAAAATAAACCAGCTTAGGTTCGAATGCTAGAACGCATTAAAATTAAAGTGTATTATCGCAGCCGCAAATAATAACAAAGAGTGTAGTCGAAGTTTTCATGGTTGCTAAAATCGTCACCTTAGTAATATAAAAACGTCGAGTACGGGTCCTTGTACATGTATGTGGTTGAGTGCTGATTGGCAGCCCCTCCTACAACAACACTAAGCTAGTCGACTTTATGTTTGGAAATAAATTCAAATACAAATAACTATTTACAAGTTTGTTTTGGAAAACGGCGATGTAAATTGCGTGCGGCGGCGCTCAGTTTGAACACTTTTTCAAACTGCTGTTGTGAACAAAGTATGAAGAATTTTTTAGTTCTGTTTTCACAGGATGGAAGATAGAGTACAGTTCTATTAAACAGTGCAAACTGGAGTCGACTTTGTTCATTTTCCGTGGGTTTACAAATTTTCAAAGTTGGAGTTGTGGCAATAGGCCTAGCGCTCACACGAGCGCTAAGAAAAAAAATAGAGTCCCGAGTTTTTGATCTTTGGTGCCGGTTCTCCTGACCAATCTTCAGGATTTTAGCCTCATGCCTTTACATGCCCCCACACGGGAGATTTCATTTGGTGCTCCTGTTGAACGCCAAATGAAAGCCTACAACAAATGGTTAGTGCACATAGGTATGTCACAACAAAAGCTGCCAAGCCATGTAACTAAAATTTGCAAAGAAACACCCTTGGTTCATGCAATCTTCAAACAACATAGAAAGTTCCAACTTCCATGGAGTTTGGCGGTTTCCATTTACTTTCAAAATGTGACAAAAAATGTTCTGAGCTACTTGTTCCTAGCTCCGGATCAGTTACAAGCTATAAAAGTACACTAATTTTACGTAAAAAAAAAATTGCCAAGTTTAGTTCTCGTCTTTGTGATTATGTCACAAAATTAAATTATTGCAAAATTGACAAACATAAAAAAAACACTAGGTTTACAGAAATAAAAGTTATTGGTGGTCCGCGCTGCCTGTGCAGGAATATCGTACACACCGTTTGAATATTTAAGCAAAATAAAAAGTACAGGTTACGTTTTTGTAACTGTTAACTATTAAATGATATAATCACAACATTGAATGCTCTAACTCGTCCGCCGTGCACAGAATGCTGTTTTTATTTTTTAGGAAAGCATCGAAAAAATCTCGAGGCGCACTCCTCAGGACCTAGCTTGCGATAAGGATCGGAATAGAGGGTACTATAAGCGCATGCGCAACTATAAGTTCTATTTAAAGTTATCAGATTACCACTGGACTGGTTTGAGGTTACCAGACAACTTGTTTACATATGAAAATTTAAACACAGAAGGGTTTTGAGGTAGACCCCATAACTTACACATAAAATACAATGCTGGGAGGTTTATGGCTTATACCCAACAACCGTTTAAACAGAGCTATCCTTTATCTCCCAGGGGTAGACAGACAAATTTAAAAAAAAAAAATGTTTCGTGAAAACTTAAAGAGGAGATAGCCAGGGACCACTAACTCCCATAGAATGTTCCTAATGAACATTTAAACGTGTCGTACAATATCTGTAAATATCCTTCCACAAAGGAAGGCATTGATAGTGACAGGGAGAATCACATTGGCACTTAAAATTTAGGTGTAAAGATCCGAAATGGGAAAGCTGTCAGTTTCTTTGAGTGAGGTTGCCCTGACAACGTACCTCTTAACAATTAAAGAAAATTTATAATAAAAAAAAAATGCAGAGCAAATTTTGGCTTTACCAATGGTTTAACTTTTAATAATAAAAACTCAACTACTGTTTAGGTTAAACAAATTACCTACTCATGGTGTCTGCATTTGTATATGACTTTTCAGGTTTGTACTTGACCTCATAGTCATAGTCTTGAAGAGTGAGACTCCAACGCAACAATCTGGGACTTTTGCCAGACCTTTGTTTCAGCCAGTGAAGGGGGTTGTGGTCTGATTCGATGAGAAACTTGGTGCCATAAATGTACGGACGAAGTTTCGCAATGGCCCATACCAAACAAGCACATTCCTTCTCTGTAGTTCCAAAATTGTTTTCTCTTGCTGTCAATTTGCGTGAAGCATAAAGACAGGCGTGTTCATCACCATCGAACACTTGGGACAATGTGACGCCCATACCTCGTTCAGAACAGTCACATCGTAAGATAAAAGTTTGACTGAAGTCGGGAGCTCTCAGGACTAGAAACGTCACTAGAGCTTGTTTCAAAGAGTCAAACGCCGTTTGTTTGGACTCATCCCACAAAATGGGATCTGGTGCTTCCTTTTTCAAGGAGTCTGTAAGACACGCACAAGTTTCAGAATAGTGATTAATGTACCTTTGATAGTACCCTACCAGACCGAGAAAAGAACGGACATCCTTCTTAGTTTGTGGCCTAGCGAATTTTGGCTTGACTTCAGAAGGAGTTCGAGACCCTCCACCAACTTCATGACCAAGAAAGGTGGCTTTGCTGCAAGCAACCTGCGACTTACCGGCGTTAACCGTGACCCCGGCTTTCTTGACAGCAGAAAGAAAATTAAAGACATGATCGAGATGTTGTGGCCACGTTTCGTCATCCACAGCGGTGTCATCTTGGAAAGGAGTAACATATTCTTCCATACCCCTAGTGACACCATCCATCAACTTCTGGAAGTAGAATGGGGCCCACCATCTGCTAAGCAATCGCCACCGAAGCCAGGTCATGCTAACAAAAAAGCGAAACCGAATCACAAAGTTGTGCTATCACCAACACAAGTGAATATTGCTGCGCAACTTCAAAATGCTCAACATCGTTCAAAGAGACTGCGTAGAGCTCTTGACAAGCTCAATTTGTAGTTTTTTTTTGCAAAAATTACCAGTTGGCTACTACCTCTCCGTTTTTTTTTGTAATCTCTTGCACGTGAATTAAACGATAATTCTTTTTAAACTGTAGCGAGTGATGCTAAAACGTTTTGTCCTCTATAGTCCTTGGGCCACAGAGCCCTATCGTTTCAGTGTGTAGAGAAAATTGTGTACCACCAGATCTTTGGCAAAAATTGTAAAGCTATGTTGGCTGACTACAAAAATCTATTTATCTGGAAATAGAAGTTGTTTGTGTATGAATCGCGATAGAAATATGGTGGAACTCGTTTACAAATTGCGCATGAACTCAACGCAGGTGAAACTAGGCCAGTTAGCCAATCAGCGATCGCGAAGAGCAAGTAAGTGCGAATCACTCCTCAAGGTCAGGCAAGATAGCTAGCTGCACCCACAATGGCAGCACTCGTGCCGAGACTCTATGCCACTTAGGTTTTTGACGTTTTGTTTAATTTTTTCTCCGTGTTATTGTTTAAGCATGACGTCAGTGAGCACACTGTCGGTGTAGTGTGCCTTGTATATTGTGATTGTTAAAGAGAATATTTATTACGCAGTCAGGCGAATGACAACAGCTAGCAACGCTTCGTTGGCAAGAAAAAACAGCCCTAAAATAAATAAAAATAAATGAAACGTGCTTAAAAGGGCTAATTGGAATACCTAGTAAATTTTCACGAATCCATGTTACGACACATTTCCTTAATTAATTATTTACTCTTGTAATTTGTTGGCTACGATTATGTACAAATTGTAGCAATGTAGCCTATGATTTGCCCCGTCCAATCAAAGTAATTAAACGTTAAAAAAGATCCTTAGGTAATAAACTCCATTGGTCTTGAAGTTTCGCGATTTGTTCCCAGTGGCGAGCCGCGAACCCTTGGAGGGGGGGGGGGGACATTCCCTCTTTTTACCTTCACCAAGATCCGAAATCACGCGTAAAGGCACTAAAGCTGCTACACATATGTTGTTTTACAGGGAGAGCCCCGATGGCCTACAACACTCCCTCCCCAGCCCTGTTAGATGAATTTCTCGAACAGCACTTTGAATTCTAATTTTCTTTAACCTACCCATTCCTTCTTCCCCAATAAAATCCAGGGTCTGCCATTGTTTGTTCCCAGTGGGGTTACTTTGTGTAAGTCTTATAATGTTGTGAATTAAAACAGTTACAATACAGCCTATAGCTAAGCTATTTCCGTAAATACATTATGCTTAAAGTTTAGCTTTTTAGGCCATGTTAATGAATTATCAATGCACTTGATCCTTACCATACCTGTAGTTATTTTACTTTCTTACAAAAAATTATTTAATTGAAACTATCCCCTTTTCCTATCCTTGAAATAAAAGAAATGAAAAATATAATAATGGATCTAAAAAATACTAAAGCAACAGGATTCGACAAAATACAACCTGAACATTTGCAGGAGTCAAAGAATAATACATCAATAGCAATTTGTAAACTAATAAATGCTATGATTAAAAAAGAAACTTGGCCTGAAATGTTGAAAATATAAATTATAAAACCAATATATAAGAAAGGAGAAAAAAAGGATCTAAACAACTATAGACTTATTGCTTTACTGTCAATAATAGATAAAGTGCTTGAAAAATTTGTTGCAAATAAAATAAGAAATTTTCTGGATGTAAACAAAATTTTATCTCCACTACAATACAGATACACAAAAAATAGAAATACAACTGAATTATTATCAAAAGTTAATGAATTAATTACAAGAGGTTTAAATGAATGTAAATATGTGGGAATAATACTGGTGGACTTACAGAAAGCATTTGAAACGTTTGATCAAAAGATACTATTACATAAATGTTACAACTAGGATTAAGAGGAAAAATATACAACTAAAAAAATATCTAAATAACAGGAAGACAATAGTACAGCTAAAAGATACATATAGCAACACAAAAATGGTTAATGATGGAATACCACAGGGCTCAGTACTAGGACCACTTTTATACTTAATTTATACAAATGATTTTAGTAGAAATATTAAAAAAAAAAGTTTTTCTCTTTGCAGATGATACTGTTCTAATTTCAATAAATAGTAAATATGATGAAATGATGAACAATCTACAATATGACTTTTAACATATTAAATGACTACTTTATAGAAAATGAACTTTACATTAGTAAGGGAAAAACCATTCAAATGGACATACCAGTACCAAAAATGAAAAAAACCAAAGAAGCATGGATAATAAAACATTATGGAAATTGTAAAAATTTAAACTTAGGACCAATAGAAAGTAAATGTAATGAAGAATGTAGGAAACTAAAAAAAAAAGAAAACAGCAAAATATTTAGGCTTAACAATTGATGAATTTTGGAATTTTAAAGAACGCATAATTGGAATTATAAAAAAATTAAGACAATTGATACCAAAATTATATAAATTAAAAAATGTTTTAAATACAAAACAAAAAAAATTATATATGAAGCATGGATAAAGAGTATACTAAGCTATAAAATAGAAATTTATGGTAATACATCAGAGTATATTATAGAAAGATTACAGAAAGTACAAAATAAATTAATTACAGTACTGTTTGGAAAAAAAGATAAAGATTAAAAAAACCATTGAACTATACAAAGAGTGTGAAATATTAAAAATAAAGGAACTTTACAAATATATAATAATAACAAAAAATTATTATAGCAATGCATTCAAAGTAACCACACCACAATAAATTTAGATAAAATAAGAGTAGGAAAAAGGAGATATGAGATGCCAAGCTGGAATAATGCATATGGAAAAGAGGAAAAAAGTATTACATACCACAATTATTTAATGAACTGTCAGAAAATATATTAACATATATAAATATGAAAGAACTAAGGATAAATTTAAAAAAATACCTCATGATAAATCAGTTAAATACATATTACAAGTCCAGTGAGAAGCGCCGATAATTTATGAATAAGTTATAAACGTTAATTAATTTATATTTGTGTGATATTTAGTGTATGTATAATGTGTATGTACAATTTATTGTTATTATTAATCACACCTGAATAAGATGTTGTAAAATCTCATACAAGCTTTCTAAAAGCTTCGAGAATTGCTTGCAATAAAAGAACTTATTATTATTATAACCTATCACATTTTTCTTCTTAAAATAATATGCTTCTATTTGATAATGTCCATTTGTTTCATAATAAATATTTGTACGAAATGTCCCAAAAAATAAAAAAATTAAAGTTTTTTTTTTTTAACCCACGCTTTCCAATGCAAAGCGCTTTCCGTTGATTGTAGCCTATACTTGTAAATCACAAAATACCGGCAACCGGCATCTACAGTGGTTTGAAAACGACATAACAACAGGAAAACACACACAACCACCTGGCAGAAACACAACAAAGTTCCTTTTGAATTTTCGGTGAACTCAACACCCGTTCACCTTCTTCAGAATTCACATAACGATAAACTTTTGAAAGGATTTTATCACGTTTACTTTCAAGAACGAGTGTCTCGTTTAAAACTGGAAGATTATAAATAGTTTCTAAAGAAAGAATATTATATTGTTCTTCTGCCTTTTCGAATTCCTCGGTATTTGGGAGGGGAAGTCGCGATAATGCGTCTGCCGTCAAATTGAGTTTACCGGGAATGTGTTCGAATTCGTAATCGTAAGCTTTAAGTATCACTGCCCAACGCTGAACCCTGGCGGCTGCCATCTGCGGTATTCCTTTTTTAGGGCCAAAAAACAAACTAAAGCCTTCTTATCAGACTGCAGTATGAATCGCTGACCATAAACGTATTCATGAAACCGCTTCACTCCCCAAGCCGCACTGAGAGCTTCCCGATCAAAATGCGAGTAGCCCATTTCGACTTGAGTTAGCTTACACGAAGCGAAAGCTATTGGTCGAGATTCGCCGTTTTTCATGACATGCATAAGGCACGCACCGACTCCGTAGGGTGAGCGTCACAAACGAGTTTGAGCTTTAATTTAGGATCGTAATGAACCAGAACTTTTGATTTAAGAAATAATTATTTTACTTTACTCACGGCTCGGTCACATTCTGCCCCCCAAACCCACTTCACACTTGGGCTTAATAAACATGTTACTAGTGACAGTATGTGATGTCCTGGGCGGGGACACACCTAAGCCCAGCGTGGACACCAATGGTAATAAACACACGGACTACCAGAGTGTAGGCTACAGCTGATAAGACAGCGAACTTCCTGTTTACTTCTCTTTAAATACAATGATAACAGAAGTCATGTGATGCAACTTAATACTATATACAATTATGGAATAGCCTATTAGTAGTTAAAGGGGTATCTTGGTAGGGTTAACATATTGACATGAAATTGATGGCTGCCATTGTGGAGCACACAAGTGACGACTCCACAATGCAGCGAGCGAAAAAAAAAACGAAAAAAAAAATCTAACCCTAGCTGGAAATAAAATTATGATTACGAAGGCAAGATGTATTTTTTTAGTGCCCTACCTATTTTTAAAGAAAGATTTTTCGCTTTTGAGGAAAAACTAAACACTATTTTTGAAAGCTGTTTTTACAAAATAAAGAACTGAAGATGTACAGTCGTCAACACTTCCAACTTTATTTTCGTGGGTTGCGAGTTTTATGCAACAACTTCTATTGTTAGGCCAGATTTAAGTGCTCGATTGACGGGAGTCATTCATTGTTTCGTTTTCTCATTGTTTAAGATATGCCAAAAGCTTGCTGGTACGGAAAGAAATGGGTAAGGTAGCTTGGAAAGTTTAGAAGAAAACACAAGCCACTTGTTCACTTGTAATTCTTACAATTTATAAATAAGAAAATAATTATTACAATTTATTTATTTTCTTATACATATTTACTTTGCCTACAATAGGCTTGTGTAAGCTTGTATACAATGGTGGGATAAACAAATAACTCAAGGAACCAACTTGAGAGACTTCTGGAGATAAGCACGGATCCTCTGGGGGGGGGGGGTCGTATGGTAATCTCCCCCCACCCCCAAATCCAAGCAAAATAATCAAAAAAAAATTCATGTGTCCCAAAAAAATTGGTAAAAGGTCTCGAATGCAGCCTTCGTAGATAATGTCTACTATGTCAATACCGGATGTGATTGAGCATCGAAACATGAAGGAACTGGTCATCAGCGTATAACAGCGCCATCTAATGACACAATTAGGAAACCGAAAGTTACATTTCTTTTTACACGGTGAATTAAATTAATAAATACAGTAAAGTAAAAAAGAAACAAGTGAATAATCCTAATTCTGCCATTGCAATCGTGTTTTGTTTTCATTCTTAGACAGTTTTATTAAAATTTCTTTCGAATTTCGAAGTTCCCGACCAAAAAAAAATCAAAATTAGGTCCAATAGAAACCGTAAATCGATGCTTTGTAGACATGGTTATTGTAAAATTATAGGTTAAACTAAGTTCCAAAAATCAGACAACAAATGGACAAGTTGGCACGCTTTGTTTACACTTCTATGCTAAGACAAGAGCACGCTAAGTATGCTAAGAAGTATGTTTAAGGCGAGATGAAGTAGTAAACACTTCAGCCTCAGTAAATCGGAACAATTGGATAAAAGATGGCTTCAGAAAGCAAATGATTGAGAGGGTTAAAATAGATGAATGTTGAATACACTACATAACTGAATAACTGGTGTTAAGTGTATAAATAATGTTTCAATAAAACATACAACGCCCCAACATCGCATAAATTAATAGGTTTGATCTCAACCTCCCATGGTTAAGCCGAAATTTCGCTGCTGAATTTCTCTGCTGTCTTTCAATGTTTTCCACTCAAATTTAGTACATAAGCTTTGTTGGAGTTGATAAACACTCATCCGAATTTTTCTTAATTTCCGATTTGTCACATCGGAGATAGATCTGGACTTGAGCTGCAATCGCAATTTTCATTTTTGCATTGTTGAACTTGTTCTTGGCACTACTCGTTTCTACGCTCTCTACAGATCGAACTATTTGACGTGCAAAGCTGGTTTTTGCTCATTTTATAGGTATTGGTCTGTAGTTGTGCCCTTTCCATAAGGCCTTTTCTAATTGGTTTAGTGGTTCAGGGGTTAGGGAGCTCTAAACGACCAGATTTATTATTTTACGTTGTTTTAAATATTGTTATTACACCACAATGCCAATCAGCAATCGTCAGCTGCAAGACCAGACTGAATATTAAAGGAACAAAACAAAACAATAAAACAAGCTAAACTAAACTGCATGGTGCGCCAAAGTAGCACGAATTAGAAACAAAATCGAAATCGTTTGATGCTTAAGGTAAAGTCTAACTGACCCGAAGTCAAAAAAGCAAAGAAACACAAATAAACTTTCCTGTAATAGTGCAGTGTTGCTGTACTGCTTAGTCCACGTGAAACCTTACTGCTGTATCCAACCATTCATTATACACGTAAATATAATTAAAGCCACAGTCCACATCTCAAAACGTTTCACGCCCAACCAAAGGAGAAGTAAGGTAAGGCTACACACTCGACTACTTTCTTCACTAAATTTTTGCAGTGTTCTTCAGTCACGTCGTCAACTTTCCGTTCATCACCGTACTGACGATACACATACCGTTTTTCAATAGTTTTAAGCACTTTCCGGGTATGGAATTTCATTATTACTTTCAAGGGCATTTCCAGATTTTTAAGGACTCGCACGAACTCTGAATTACCTGTAGAGTTCTGCTAAACCCATTAAGACGATTGGTTTTTAAACATTTTCCAGCGATGTCGTTTAGCCAAGTAGAATGCACCCATCATTAGCAGATCTATCGTGTGTAAAAGTAAAAATGGTAAAAACATTTGAACACGGCAAGGTTTCACGTGGAATGAACAGTACAGTAACACTGTAGCATCTGAAACTTTATAGGAAAGTTTGTTTGTGTTCCTTTGCTGTTTTGACTTCGGGTCAGTTAAATCTTACCTTAAGCATCAAACGAGTTCGTTTTTGTTTTCATGTTTTTCTGGATAGTGTATTACTGTTAGTCAGTTGCCCAGACATCCTCCACGTCTTTCTCCTTTATCATTTGGGAATAAAAGCTAATCCAAACGGGTAATGGGGGGGGGGGGGGGGTGTGCACGTGGAGACTATCTGACTCCCCTACTATGGTTGTTTGGAAGATAATTTGGAAGAATAGCCTGAATTTAGTACTAACTCTCCTGCAGTAAGAAATATTCAAAATAATAATTAGCCAACAGCATATACGAGAATTATAAACACTTACTTGGCTCAGCAAGCGAAGCCGAGTACTGGATTCGTATTGGATTTTGTATGTCTCTTTGTTCAACTTTCATTTTTTATACATTGCAATACAAAGCAGCCAAAAATACTAGACCGAGTGACAAACACATGTTAGTATCTAATTACTCGAAAACAATTGGGTAGAATTGGAAGACAACAGGAGAGCACCCGCACCGCATGCTCAGATCACGCAGTCGCGTACTTCCACGGGTGCTAACCACAGTGCGTGCATGGATGTATAATATCCAGCCCTGTGATTTTGTGATGTTTTCACTATTTTTTTCCAGGTATTATGACAAAATACTACTGCTTGGCCTTTGGCTGTAATTCTGGCTGTAAAAAAAACGAAATAACCCAGCCCATGCCAAAATTTAAAGAACATCAATTTTTTTTTTATAAATTAAACCTTGGAAAGTTTCAGTAATTAGCTTGACCATACCATTTTTAACTTGGCGTAGACTGTGTGTGTGTGCGTGCTTTTTTTTTATTCGGAGGGGCAGGGAGAGGGGGGCGATCAAAGATGATGATTCCTACACCGGCAGCCTCGCCTGAACAGGAGGGGAGGCGTGTCAAAGCTAGAATATTTTTATGAAACCTGCGTGAATTTGAAACGTTTTCCGACAACTTACTAATGAAGATGCAACTTTCATAGGAATTTATATCATATTAAAAAAAATAATTTATATGACACAAGCGCCACGTGTAGTGTGTGTGTGTGGGGGGGGGGGGTGTCTGCGGTGGAGCACTGTAAGCTAGCCTATCTAAAGAATTCAGCATGAATTTTAAATCTTTTTTTGCAACTTAGAAATTCAGTTTTCATTACGAATTCATTGCAAAATTTCAAAAAAATTTTCTTCGAGCCACTGGCCTCGTGTAGTTGGAGGGTAAGGAACGGAGTACTATCCCTATAAGCTAGGTTTTTTTTTAAAGAAATCAGCATAAATGGCCTCCTGTTGGTGTTCCTGCAATATAGAGGTGCAATTGTCATACGAATTTATTTAAAATGGGACAAAGTCCCTAACATTATTAAAAAATAAAGCTAGAACTACGAATTATTATTATTATTTTGAATTAAATCTTGGCTTTATAGTATCGGTATCAGGATCTACCCCATACATTTTAACATCCCGAATACAACAATGGTCTGCCTATCTGTTACGTCCAGTGGTTAGCGGTTATAAGCTTCTGGCAAAAATTTGGTTTGTTAGCATCCAACCATGAGTGGTGTTGCTTCAAGAATAGCGCCCACGAAAATAAAGTTGGAAGTGTTGACGACTGTACATGGTTAAGCAAAAAATTAAACATTACTAAACTGGCTGAAAACTTGCCAGTTTTAAATTTCTGTTTTGATTTTTGGAGCAATTTACAATAAATTCAATTAAAATGTTCAGTGTTGTTGTTTTAATTATCGTAGCCTTTTTTGGTTGATTTTCTTTTTGCAGCAACCATTTCTGCAGCTGAAACGCTACAGCGTTGCTGTGGAGAAACATCTGGCATCCACGGATTCGGTACCAAAGTTACTTTTGGTTAGGCTTCACCAGAGTGGAAATTGTGGCTCCAACAATTTTTTGTTCCGATGAGTGAAGAAATTCACATGAAAATACAAAAAAGATACAAAGAGGATAAAGTCGTGAAATCAATTTTTCACACGAACAACAATATACACTTACATTTTTACCTAATTTTAAACGTGGACATTTTTTAAATAAACAGAGCCGATTCTCTGCACGAATAACTAGGGGACAAAACGTTTTAGCGTTACTCGCTACAGTTTAAAAAGAACTATCATTTAATTCATATGCAACGGATTACAACCAAAAAAAACGAAGAAGCTGTAGCCAACTGGTAATTTTGCAAAAAAAAACTACAAATTGAGCTTATCTGGAGCTCTACGCAGTCTCTTTGAACGATGAGCATTTTGAAGCTGTGCAGCAATATCAACCTGGATTGGTGATAAGACAACTTTGCGTTTATTGGGATTCGGTTTCGCTTTTTTGTTAGCATGACCTGGCTTCGGTGGTGATTGCTTAGCGGATGGTGACGTAATAATTGATGGAGATTGTGACCTTTCTGACTTCGAATTTCCTTCAAGAGGGGCGCTGGTAGTAGCCAAAGGTGATTGGTTATTTACGTTAGCAGACTCATCCACTTCGTGTGTGTGGGGTGATTTAGCTGGAGATTTCCTACCACCTGGTGACTTGCGTGACAAATTCTCAGGTGATTTTTCATGCTGTTGGATTGGTGGATTCGAGCCCTCTGTTGCAGAAATTGACTTTCTGGATTAGCCGAGAGATCGACGCTTGGGAACTACGTCAGCCAAACTTGGCTTTTCACGTTGCTTGCCGTTAAAAGACGTTCGTTTGAAATTTGAGTGATGTTCCTCATTATTATGCACGAAAGAATTACTGCTTTTCGCCGTCGGAATTAGTGCGTTTGTTGGCTGCTCTGGATAATCATTTTCGGCGGCATGTAACCTTAGCTGTTCGCGATGTTTGCGAATCGTATTACCTTTAGTATCAAAGATAGTATAGGATTGATTACTACATATTTGGTCAACAATACCAACTGACCATAGCCTATCATTTGTCGTTGAAAAGTCACGATACCAAACCTTCTCACCTATTTGATACGTTTTCAACTCACGATGGTGGGTGCTCTGTAATTGTTTTAATTGTTTACGGCGAACGGCTGCAATAGGGTCAAGGAACAATAAATCCAGCCGAGACTTTAATTCTCGGTTAAAATATAATTTTCCGGGTCTTGCTTGCGTGGTAGCGGAGATAGTGATTCGTGCTGATAACAAGTAAGAATTTATACTCTCTTGAATAGTAGACCCCTGTCGCCGCGATGCCTTGTAGACTCTCTTGAAATTACGGACGTATACCTCAGCCAAACCGTTAGTCCAAGGCGCAAAACTTGGCCCAGTCATGTGCCTAATTCCATTGGATTTTAACCAATTTTGGAATTCTGAGGACAAAAATTGGGCAGCATTGTCCGTAACTAAGCTGTCCATTAAACCATATAAAGCTATATGATTGTTTAAAACGTCAATGACACGCACGGACGTTGTTGACTTCATTTTATGCACAAAAGGAATTTTTGAATGTCCGTCTACTAGAATGAAAAACATGTAATTGTCCATCGGCCCGAGAAAATCAGCGTGTATGCGATTATTTGGTTTTAGTGGATATTCCCACGTATGCTTAGGACCAGACGTTTGAGTATCTTTATACTCTTGACAATTTTGGCATGATTTGACTTTATTTTCAATGTCAGAGTCAATCGTAGGCCACCAGACTTTTTGTCTAGCTAAACTTTTCAATTTAACTATGCCTAAGTGAGCACTGTGTAGATCTTTCAAGATTTGTCTCCTCAAGGCCGTCGGCACCAGGACTCTATACCCCTAAAATAAGGTTTCGTTTTCGACTGAGATTTCAGCACGACGTGTGAAGTACGGTAACAGATTGGGAATTTCGCATTTGTCAGGCCAGCCATGGTTCACATAACAATAAACTTTTGAAAGGATTTTATCACGTTTACTTTCAAGAACGAGTGTCTCGTTTAAAACTGGAAGATTAGAAATAGTTTCTAAAGCAAGAATATTGTGCTGCTCTTCTGCTTTCTCAAATTCCTCGGTATTTGGGAGGGGAAGGCGCGATAACGCGTCTGCCGTCAAGTTAAGTTTACAGGGAATGTGTTCGAATTCGTAATCGTAAGTATTAAGCATCACTGCCCAACGCTGAACCCTGGCTGCTGCCATCTGCGGTATTCCTTTTTTAGAGCCAAAAATCCAAACTAAAGCCTTCTGTTCAGACTGCAGTATGAATCGCTGACCATAAACGTATTCATGAAACCGCTTCACTCCCCAAGCCACACTGCGAGCTTCCCGATCAAAATGCGAGTAGCCCATTTCGACTTGAGTTAGCTTACACGAAGCGAAAGCTATTGGTTGAGATTCGCCGTTTTTCATGACATGCATAAGGCACGCGCCGACTCCGTAGGGTGAGCCGTCACAAACGAGTTTGAGCTTTAATTTCGGATCGTAATGAACCAGAACTTTTGATTTAAGAAATAATTCTTTTACTTTACTCACGGCTCGGTCACATTCTGCCCCCCCAAACCCACTTCACACTTGGGCTTAATAAACGTGTTGCTGGTGACAGAATGTGATGTCCTGGGCGGGGACACACCTAAGCCCAGCGTGGACACCAATGGTAATAAACACACGGACTACCAGAGTGTAGCCTACAGCTAAACGTATTCATGACCATAAACGTATTCATGAAACCATTCCACTCCCCAAGCCAAGCTGAGAGCTTCCCGATTAAAATGAGAGTAGCACCTTTCCGCTTGAGTTAGCTTACGTGAAGCGAAAGCTATCGATCGTGATTCACCGTTTTTCATGACATGCATAAGGCACGTGCCGATTCCGTAGGGTGAGCCGTCTCAAACGACGGATCGTAATGGACGAGAACTTTAGATTTAAGAAATAATTCTTTTACTTTACTCACGGCTCGGTCGCATTCTGCCCCCCAAACCCACTTCACACTTGGGCTTAACAAACGTGTTACTGGTGACAGAATATGAGTGAGATTTGGTAGATATTTTGAGTAATGGTTTACAAAACCCAAAAAGCTCTGTAGCTCTTGAATACATGTTGGGTTAGGAGCATTTGTGACTGCTTCGATAACCTCAGGGAGTGTATGCAGGCCTTCTGCATTTATCATGTGGCCTAAATATTTTAATTCAGGCCGCGACAGTTTGCACTTCTCGATCTTAAGTTTGGCTCCTGCATCTTGTAAAGCATTTAACAGTTTATTTAACGATTCGTCATGCGCCCCCCCCCCTTCCCGCTCACCAGGATGTCAACGTAAAACGGGAGACATTTGGGGATTTTACTGGTGACTTGAGTCATTACCCTCTGGAAAATTCCAGGACTGGACGCTAGGCCCAGGGGTACGCGAAGCCATCAAAACAAACCCAGGGGTGTATTTATTGTCAAAGCTTCTTGTGACTCTTTGTCGAGTTCAATTTGCAGAAATGTATCCTTAAGATCGATAAGGGAAAAAGTGTCACTGCCTACTAAGGCTGTACCGAACGAGAATTTTTCAGCCGAACCGAACCAAACCGAACAAATCTTAAATAAGCCGAACACCGAACACTACCGAACCGAACAAAAATGTACCAAACCAATCTTAAACTAAAATGTAAAAGAATTCAGTTCACAAAGATTCATCAAAGCACAAGTTTCTTAACAAATGTAGGTATTTTTACATAGACTTGTAAGTCCATAGATGTTGAAACTCTGTTTAAACATAAAAAAATCTCCACTACTTTTAAATTTTCCCTTATAACTTCTGAACCGTTAGAGCTAGGAATTTGTGGTTTAGACCAACAGAAAGCTGGCAAAAAAGCCTTCAAAATGGTGTATTCAAACATCAAAATCCGTCGATTAGAAGTGAAAATATGTTCGGTTTGGTATTTTGCGTGTGAAAGACCGAACACCGAACCGAACCGAACACCCTCTGTTCGGCCATGTTCGGTTCGGTTTGTTCGGTTCGGTACAGCCTTACTGCCTACTAATTCACTGAATAATTCTGCGGCCGTGGGAACTGGATAGTGGTCGACTTCGAATTGAGGGTTCACGGTGGTTTTATAATCAACAATCACTCGGATTTGACCATCCGATTTGTGAACTATGACGATCGGCGTAGTCCACTGAGAAGTTTCCACAGGCTCTAGAATTCCAAGGCCTACCAATCTACGAATTTCTTGGTTAACCTTTTCTTTGTGTACTAACGGAACTGGTCTTACACGACTATACACAAGCTTGGCATCAGGTTTTAAATGAATTTTGGCTTTAAAAGTCTTAAACCTACCCATGCCTTCAAAAAATAGCTCCGGGAAACCCTTCACTATTTCGGAAGTATCAACTGGCGTAATGCTAGTTTTAATTTTCTTAACACTTTTCTTAGGTTTCACTTTCGTTTGTAGGTCGTAAAAAGGATAGAAATTAACTCGGAAAATAGAAAACCAATCCTTTCCCATTAATGCATGTTTATGTAATTTTGAAAATAAAGCATCCAAATGTTCAATTTGACCTTGCACTTCAACCTTCAGCCTTACAGTGTAATTCGTGTTCTCAATTCCGTCAGTGTATGAGTGTATCGAGTACGGACTGAGTTTTAAAGGACAGTCCGCAAAATATTTTAGATGCCACTCAATAGGGATAATGGATGCATCTGCCCCGGAATCAAGTTTCATTCTAGCTTGACACCATTTAGGCAGACTGGCATTTTCCATTCATGGATTTTCATAGAATTAACTACTACTATTATTTTGTTGGTTTGTAGGGGAATTGAAATCTGGTCCGCAGCCTGACTCAGTCCAAGAGTATTATTTTTTTAGTACAAGATAGTCGTTGTCTGAATCGTTATCAGGCCCGGAACCAGACACTGAATTTTCGGCTTTAACATCCTGGGCTTCTTCACTATCACTTTTGCTATCGCGTTCGAGTTTGTTGACGCGTTTTTTGTAGCTATACTTTTGTTTTGTGTTCGGCCTAGCCTTAAAATTTGTGCTAGAACTTGCTTTAGGGTGGTCGAGTGATTTTGAAGTTCTTTGCGAATGACTAGCTTTTCGGCACACGGCTTTTAAATGGCCGACAGTGTGGCATCGGTCACATGTATAGTCTCGATCGTGTTACATCGTGTTTTCACGTGGCCATTTTTGCCGCAACAATAGCAAACGAAATCCTTAGTGGATTTAGGCATACTTGATGTTTTGCTCGATTTTTTAGGTACGTAGTTAACGGCTCTAGAATGGCTTCTCAAAATGCTTTGGTCCGTTTCAGGAGATTCTAAGGATAAAGCTAAGGATGTTGTAGCCTTTAAATTCAGAGTCTGCTTCAACAACTCGCGTTGAATGACTTCTGATTGGATCCTCCCAATTAGGCGATCCCTAATCATTTCGTTGTTAATATTTTTAATTTTAGCGAAGTCACAATACTTCGTCATTAGCTTTAATGCGGTTAAATATTCCCCGATACTCTCATCTGATTTTTGCGATCTTCTAAAGAATTTAACACGCTAAGATACCACGGAGGGCACTGGCTCAATGTCGTCTAAAACATTTTTAACGAGCTCATCAAATGTTAATGCGTCGGGCAAATCAGGTGAGAGGATATTCATAATTCTATCAAACATTTTCTGGCCTACAGATGCCATTAGAAAATTAACTTGCTTGGTTGCTGGTATTTCTTTAGCTAAAAAATAGTAACGAATTCGGCTGAAATATTTCTCCCATATGTCCAAATCGCAATCGAATTCCGAAAATAAACCAGCGGTTTTAAACGAAGCCATGTTGACGTCGTCTTCACTATCACTAGATTCAAAATTTAAATTTTAAATTAGAACTAGTTTCATTAACGCTTGCGTTCACTACTGAATTATTTTCAGTTTCACTTTCACTGCTAATTTTAGCAGTTACAGGTGGTTTGCTACCGACACCTGTCTTTGGCATAAGCCTAACAAAATTAAATTTAATTAAATTTAATTACAATCCTGTTTAACATGCAAGACTCAAGACTACCGGTCATTTATTTAAACACAGAAATAATTCAAGCTTGACTGTAGCCTACCTAGTTGTATAAATTAACGCCTACAAGTTAAATTTAAAGGGACTAGGCTTTGAAAAAAAAAAACGTTTTACGTTCACCATTTGCTCCTTTTTACAAAACAACACTTCTGGCCTAAGCCTCAGCTCAGACCAGATTTCACTAAGTTTGAGCATAAACCTACAGTGTTAAATTTTACACCAGCACTCACTAGCCCGAATATGGGCAATGGCACAATCGAATTTACGAGGGTTAATTTAGCAGCGCATTTTTCGAACCTTCAGGTTTATAATACTGCCTGTGCGGACACGACAGTGCGTCGCTATAGAACACTGCCAAGGTAAAATTAACCATAATAAATCCAATTGCCCACTACGGTTCTACTTGTTAAGGTACTAAATTTAACTGTTATCATTTCGTACCACACAGCACTACCATGACAAAATAACACTGTTTGAAAAAGTTTAAACTCTGATAGGAATTCAGAGCACTAATTTTCCTTGCCAAAATGAAAAAAATTTGCAACTTACCACAAATATGGAGCATAGATGTGGTTGAAGACCTATCAGTTAAAGCTTAAGTTTTTAAAGATTCAAAGGTACGGAACTCGTCGCCAACTGTCCGCGTGGGTTCGAATCCCACCCTCGTCGCCAACTGTGATGTCCTGGGCAGGGACACACCTAAGCCCAACGTGGGCACCAATGGTAATAAACACACGGACTACCAGAGTGTAGGCTACAGCTGATAAGACAGCGAACTTCCTGTTTACTTCTCTTTAAATACAATGATAACGGAAGTCATGTGATGCAACTTAATACTATATACAATTATGGAATAGCCTATTAGTAGTTAAAGGAGTATCTTGGTAGGGTTAACATATTGACATGAAATTGATGGCTGCCATTGTGGAGCACACAAGTGACGACTCCACACAGAATATGAGCGAGATTTGGTAGATATTTTGACTAAAGGTTTACAAAACCCAGAAAGCTCTGTAGCTCTTGAATACATGTTGGGTTAGGAGCGTTTGTGACTGCTTCGATAACCTCAGGAAGTGTATGCAGGCCTTCTGCATTTATCATGTAGCCGAAATATTTTAATTCAGGCCGCGACAGTTTGCGCTTCTAGATCTTAAGTTTGGCTCCTGCATCTTGTAAAGCATTTAACAGCTTGTTTAACGATTCGTCATGCTCACCTCCCTTCCCGCTTACCAGGATGTCATCATAAAATGGAAGACATTTGGGGATTTTACTGGTGACTTGAGTCATTACCCTCTGGAAAATTCCAGGGCTGCACACTAGGCCCAGGGGTACGCGAAGCCGTCTAAACAAACCCAGGGATGTATTTATTGTCAAAGCTTCTTGTGACTCTTTGTCGAGTTCAATTTGCAGAAATGCATCCTTAAGATCGATAAGGGAAAAAGTGTCACTGCCTGCTAATTTACTAAATAATTCTGCGGCAATGGGAAACGGATAATGGTAGACTTCCAGTTGGGGGTTCACGGTGGTTTTATAATCACCTATCACCCGGATTTGGCCATCCGGTTTTTGAATTATGACGATCGGCGTAGACCACTGAAAGGTTTCCACAGGCTCTAGAATTCCAAGGCCAACCAATCTACGAATTTCTTGGTTAACCATTTCTTTGAGTGCTAACGGAACTGGTCTTACACGACTATACACAGGCTTTGCATCAGGTTTTAAATGAATCTTGGCTTTAAATTTACCCATACCTTCAGAAAATAGCTCAGAAAAACCCTTTACTATTTCGGAAGTGTCAACTGGTGTAATGCTAGTTTTAATTTTCTTTACACTTAGGTTTAACTTTAGTTTGTAGGTCATAAAATGGATGGTAGTCAACCCAAAAAATAGAAAGCCAGTCCTTTCCCATTAATGCAGGTTTATACAATTTGGAAACTAATGCATCCAAGTATTCAATTTGACCTTTGACCTCAACCTTCAGACTTACAGTGTAAATCGTGTTCTCTATTGCGTCTGTGTACGAGTGTATCGAATACGGACTGAGTTTTAAAGGACAGTCCACAAAATATTTTTGATGCCACTCAATAGGGATAATGGATGCGTCTGCCCCGGAATTGAGTTCCATTTCTAACTTGACAACATTTAGACAGACAGGCAATTTCCATTTATGGATTTTCATAGAATTAACTACTACTATTATCTTATTGGTTTGTAGGGGAATTGAAATCTGGTCCGCAGCCTGACTCAGTCCAAGAGTATCATTTTTCAGTACAAGATAGTCATTGTCTGAATCGCTATCAGACCCGGAACCAGACTCTGAATTTTCGGCTTCAACATCCTGGGCTTCTTCACTATCGCGTTCGAGTTTGTTGACGCTTTTTTAATTCGACGTGTCACACGTCGAATTAATGTGGTTGTGGCAAAAAAACAGGGGTAGCCGATTTACGTCGGCGATATCTCCTTAAAAACCAGACACATTTGTTCAATTCTGATCCGACGAAATTCAAGTAAGTGGGTGGGTGAGTTGCAGTGCGCCAGCAGACAAGGTATTATGCTGTAATTAATTTAGTTAGGCCGGTTTTAGTTCGCTAACCTCTAAAAAGGTCTCTGAGCGAAAAACCGTCGTCAAATAGTACACGATCCGTGGCTGACGTCAGCGCTTCCTCAGCGTAAAGGTGTGCGCTAAACGCCCATCATACGAAAAATTGCGGCGTGTAACTGCGCATTTCGGCAAGTCAGCTCTTCAACATTGCGGTTGGTTAGAAGCTATCGTGTACGTTGAGATGGCTTATCTCATATGGCGCAGAACAACACGAAGTGAGTCATCACTTACCTTTGCGGTGATCTGGATGGGACACCGAATTTCTATGATTGAATCTGGACGGTACAATGAATGCGATGCTCGTATAAGACCTTTGCTGTTAATTACTGTGCCATCCTCACTGCTTTTCGGGTGGGATATATTACAGTATTTTATTACGCGTATTTGTGGTGTTGTTTCCTATTGAACAAGTGAGCAAAGCGAATGATGTCCTGTTTTCACAGTGGCGGACTGGCCAGAGGGAGGGAAGGGCGGGATATTCGTAATGGCCTCTGACTTTCAGATTTTAAAAAAATCCGTAACAGGAAGACTCGCGTAAACTATATGGTTCGACATTAGTTTTAACCACAGATTTAAAATTACAAATAATAATAAAGATAATTATAAAACGCTAGTAAAACAAGTACTTTGTATTGAGTACCCTAACAAAAATTGGCCACATGAAA
>JAHWFP010137311.1:587-26444 GCA_023313725.1 Lithobius niger | reverse complement strand
ACGGGGCATTAAGTAAATTGTATCAGCAGTGGACAGAAACATTATTAAGGGTAAGTATTGTTCTTGGAAGCTGCAGTATAATGTATTAATTTTATTTATGCTAAAAAGAATAACACCAAGTCAACTCTTCGTATGCCCATGGAGCAAACCTCTCGAATGTCAATCTAGCAGCAGTCGCTAGCACTCTATTTTTCTCCCTTTGTAATCACTGCATGGTAAGTCACAATAAGTCATGTGGCAAGTAATGCGTGGTTTTTCAATTGTAAGCATTTATTGTATGGCATAATTTCCTTCAACTACAGTGCATTACAGCTTATTTAGCCCTTCTAAATACGAGCACAACGCCATAAACCGTTTGTCTTTCATGGTTCCCAAGGAATCGCTATTTGAGCGTCAGTCTCTAATTACTGCTGTAGTTGTGTTTTGGCAAGTAGGGCTTAAATTTGAGTCGGCAACTGGTAATTTTCATTCGCCAAATGGCAAGTGGCGACCGACATTGGAAAGGGTTACTATGGAGAATTCTGATGGGGAATGAACATCTTAAACCTTTCACGTTTGTTGTATTTGTTTTAATGTACAGCTGTGCCACACAATGAAGTTGAACTGATCTTTACCAGTTTTACAATGACTGTTTAATTTTGTTGATAACAAAAAGGATTGGATAAGTTTAGCTAAGTTTGAGACTGGAGGAGCGGCCTATAGTATAAGCATGTTAAGGATGTCAATGCTAGTTTAGCCATTCGTACCTAGAGACCACAACTCCACAAGGAGTTCCACCATAATTTTCTGATCACTCTCTACTGTAGGACAAAATAACTTCGCTTACTGAGCCCGGCGACAGTTGTACGGGGGAATGTCACAACCTACCAGTGTTTGACCACTCGGCAAATCGTCTGGAAAAATTAGCCAATAATTTGTCGGAAAACTTAAAACTAACAGTTCTGGTGACTTTGCCAAAATGATACAGTTAATTCCACTTCTTGATATTATGCTCAAAGTTATTTATTTATTAATTAATTTATTTATTTAACTTAGTCGTAGCACCATAAGGCATTATAACGACATCAAATTTACCAAAAAAAAAAAGAATAACGCTTAAAACTAAGTATTAGTGTGCCGCTATAGTATACGAGAATGCTGAGCAACCAAGCTTTTCTTGAAAGCAATAAAGTTCTGATTTTGTATAGTTTCACCTGTTAGCTCATTCCAGTCCCGGATAGTTTTGGAGAAAAAAGAAGTGGCTAAAACATTGTTCTGCACTGGAACCTCCTAACCTTTTTTGTATGATCATGCATTGCCATGTAGTCAGGGGTGACCAGAAAATCAACAGGATTCAAGATAGTGTTCCCGTGGTAAATCTTGTGGAAGAGTACAAGTCGCTTGTCCTTTCTGCAAACGCTCAATGGCTGCCATTCTAAAGTGTTCAACATGCTGGAAACGCATGCATCATATGTAAATTCATTTAACACCATCCGGGTCCCACGACGCTGCACCCCTTCAAGAACATCAATTAAAAATTGTGAATCAGGGTCCTAGACTGCACTGCAGTAATCAAGTTTTGATTTAACCAAAGCATTAAAAACCACCTCTTTTGTATGTGGCGGAGTGCTGCAAAATATACGGTTGATTAATCTGACTTTGGCATTTGCTTCAGCACACAAGTTCAAAATGTGGTCATTTCAGTTTAGCTTGTTGTTTATGTGAACTCCCAAAATGGAAGTTTATCCACCACCTGAAGAACACTACCACTCATTCTGTACTCAGGAATACCACATTTTTGTTTCTGCAAACAGGTAACACCTTGGTCTTGCCTGCATTCAGATTCATTTTCCACTTCACACACCAGTCAGAGATGCGATCTAAATCATCCTGCAACAACTCCCTATCAACAGCCCCAGGAATATTTCTGTACAAGGTAGAATCATCAGCAAAAAGTGCTTTGTTGGATTCAATTACTTCAGTTAAGTCATTTATGTTCACTTAAAAGTACAGAATAGGGCTGCTAACAGAACCCTGCTGCACTCCTGATAAGACTGGAGCTTCTGATGACCTCGCACCGTTTACCACAACAAACTGCTGCCTGTCCTGAAGGAAAGCACGATACCACTCAACAATTCGAACAGACGCACCATAGCTTTTAAGCTTCAAAAGCAAGAGGTCGTGAGGCACAGAATCAAATGCTTTGGCCACGTCTAATGCTACAAGGTCAACCGTAGCTCCCTTATCGAGACCACTGGCAATGCTGTGAATCATATAAAGAAGCAACAGCTCGCACGATACTCCTTTTCGGAAACCAAACTGTTTCTGAGAGAGAAGGTTGTTCACTTCCAAGTGTGTCACTAGATTGCTAACAAGGACATGCTCCATCATTTTGCAGCAAATCGAAGTCAATACTAGGCGATAGTTGCTCAAAAATTTAAAATCATACAAATAGGGGCGTTCAAGTATCACGAAGGGCGGAGCTGGTGATTGGCTATTGGTGACGATTGCTGACGGCGAAGGGGGAGGGGTGGGTAGCATAAGCACCTCTACCCCAGTAAAAGGGTTGAAATACGCAAAAAACAAGTTCTCAGAAAAACTGTGGATGTACACGGAGAAACACCCCCTCGAGGGGGGGGGGGGGTAAAGTTAGTAATCACATAATACTGGGAGTTGAGCAATTGATGGTGGGGGGGGGGGGATTGAAAATGGCCAATTTTTTAATGACGCGAGTGAAGTCCGCATACTAATGATTTGTGAATTTTATACAGGCTTCAATGACTAAAGTTTTCAAAATAATCTTCGTGTCTTCAAAAGGAAAAAAAAAATCTGGCGAAAAATTTCTGCACACTTCACAATCAAGACAACAGCCTTGTCCAACGAATTTTCGATAGCTTGAGCTGCCATCTGCTTCGGCCCTCGAGAATATAGCTCGGACTTTCTACATTTTCCACCCCAGTTCAATGAGCTATCACATTTGACTTTGGCTTGCAACGAAATAAACTATATCCTTGAGGCCCGAAGAAGATAGCAGCTCAAGCTATTGAAAATTCACTGGACAAAGCTGTTGTCTTGATTGTGAAAGTGTGTGATAATTTTTTTCAGAATTTTTTCCGAGTTTTGTTGATGTAAGGGCATTTCACAGTATGAAAATTAACGATGTTTTTAAAGATCCTCGTGTCTTCATTAGGCCAACACAAGATGGTTATTTACAATATTTACATTGTCCGCTGTGTTCGATCGTTCGGGTGGTGACTAGAATACTACTCGGATATAACTCTTGCACATAGTGTCCTGTACTTCGAGGTATTAATTTCTGTGCTCCATCAGGCCCCTTTTTTTTTTGTGACTTGCTCGCCAAGCTCTCTTCTAATAACATATGGATTAAAGGATTCGAGGGGCCCTGGAGGTTCATCACAACTGAACCTTGAGAAATCCCATTCTGGATGGCTAAGGATTAAGGCTGTGCAGGTACCAATACTGGTACCGGGACCGGCTGCATGTACCACTGGTGTCGGTATCGGACCAGCACCGGGTTAACAAGTACCAGGAAAATTTGTTTTTTTCCAGAATCGGCATATTCGTACATTAATAGTATGGCACATTGTTCCTAACGCTACTAAAAATTAAGGAACTTTAAACTTTTAACTAAATAATCTGCTAGTTTTTAATCTTGTTGAACTATACAGTGTTAGCAAACGATTCCTTTGTAAAAGTGTTACGTTTGTTACACCGTTAAAGTACTGACGATCAACATTTTCTGTATTCTTTATTTATTAAGTTATCATTTGACATCGGCATTGGCACTGGCTTGGTATCGGCATCGCCACAGTATCGGCAAATGGCCAATAGCACCGGTACTGGGATCGGAACTGGTAAACAGGCATCGGTATCGAACCGGTATCGGGAAAAGCGGCACCGGCACAGCCATACTAAGGATTCAAGGCCCCTCAAATGTGTATCTCTTCTAGAGTTTGACGCTAGGAGTTTTCGTGTGCGGCTCCACGCAATCTTGTGCATCTCTTTCACATGTGTTGCAATGCTGCTCGTTTTTGCCTAGCTTCTAGTGTCCGCCATATGTTATCCCTTTCTCTCATGCGCTCCATTTTGTGTGTCTCTTATACAAATGGCTTCATAATCTTCACACTCCACCCGATACACTTCATCGGGAGTATTTTTTTACCCTTGCCAGATCGCCTACCAACTCCCTCTATTCTTGTGATCGATACCTCTTCTCCACCTTCTTTTTGTGAAGAAACACTGATTTTAGGGTTCATCGAAGAATCGTTAATTATATTCAACGCTTATTCGAGTTTCTTTCTTGTTGACACTTCTATGACTAACGTTCCCACCTCGACATTTTATAATAAGAATGGCTGGAGCCTGTTGACATTATCTACACCGACATCAGCGATGCTTTAAGCAGTGTGGATTACAATACACTATCTCTGTCCTCCTTAATATTCGTCTGCCATCTAAAGTTATTACTTATTAACTTCAGCTCGGCCTTCTTCTTTGGCCGTAGGAAACGAGTTGTTGTAGAAGGCTGTTATCCTGAATGGATGGATGTTGTTGTTGGAGTGGCGCGTGGGACAGTTGTGTGGCCCAAGATTTTTGCCTTGTACACTTGCAATATCACGGCTGGCATTTCCTGTAATTCGCCCAACGTTGTTGATGACGTTACAGACCTGTGCCTGCAATTATTAACTGCAATGAACTCCAGAGCTGTAGAGGCAATATGTATTTTACTTAAACAAGTTGGGAGAAAATGTTAATATTCATTTATGTCACGCAGTTCCCCCAAATGAAACATTATTTTATTTGAGTGTCGAAATACAGATTCCCATGTTGGAAGAGCGTCAGCCAATACCTGATTAAATGTTTAATGGGGAAGTTGCAGGCACCAATTCTTGCTGTAAAGTGCAGTTAGGTTATCTGCTTGAATTCTTGAACTGAGGTGACTGACTACGTTACGAGTTACTTTGGGGGCGAGGGATAATCGTCTAACTGGAAAATCGCATAATTGGAAGAACGTATAACGGAAAACAGCATAACGGAATATCATCTAACAGGAAATTTGTATAATGAAAAAGCGTCTAACTGGAAATTCGTATAATGGAAAATCGTCTAATATCCCTGCCTCGCTCGCGCTGCCGCGCTCGCTGCGGCTATACATATAACATCAGAAACCGCAGTTAGACGTTATTCCAGTTAGACGTTTATCCATTATACAATTATCCATTATACGATATTCCGTTTAGATGCTTTTCCAGATTTTTTATTTAGGCAGATTTTAGATAATTATCCCATTAGACGATTTTCCAGTTAGACGTTCGTCCGACGCCCCGTTACTTTGTAAACCATGTAGTTGTTCTTTTTTTTTTCATATACCGATAATTTTATTCGTTTGCAGTGCTTAGCACACGTTGAAGCCTATATTGACTTTAGTGAAGACGACAATATTGAAGACGATGTAGTGGAGTCAGGTGAGTTTGTTACTTCAAAATTAATTACCGATGTGTTGCCTCACCTATAAAGTAAATCTTTCCAGAACCAAAGATGGCACTAAGTACTTCCAAAGTTTCCAAAAAGTGATCTGTTTGTAAAAATATAGCTATCATTCGGCCAAGAAAGGTAACACCAAGTTTCTGGTCCTAATTGCTATTACACTATTCAGTCGTTACTTAAATCAGGCCAAAGTCTTGCTTCTGCAGGGAGATTGCTTGCTTTCATAGGGTTGATTTTCAATTTCTTTTCATGTTTTACATTCTAATTTAGTATTTAATGCCAGTGACTAGTACGGCTTTTATGTTTTAAATATATTTATGCATAAATTTATTCTGTGTTCTTTTTAATGTGAACGCTAAGGCTACTACACCGAAACGAACAAATCTAACTGAATGTGACTGACCAGAAGCTGTTCGGTTCATTTCGGTATTCGGCCTTTCAGAGGAAAAATACTGAACTAAACTTAATTCCATTTCCAAGCGACTGATTTTGATGCGTGAATGATTACACCATTTTAAATGTTTTTTTGCCAGCTTTCTGATGGTCCAAACACAAGATCCTAGTTCTAACCATTCAAAAGTTAAGTGGGAAAATATAAAGATAGCAGATGATTTCTTATTGCTCAAACCAAGTTTCCGCATCTGTGCACTTACAAGGCCACGTGAACATACCTGCATTTCAGCGAAAAAATGAACCATCTTCTACTTTGCATGAGTACTAAGCACAAAATCGATTGGGACCAAACAACTACTTTGCTGGTGTCTAATAGTAAAAGGGATTTACATCTAAGAGGACTTGAATCGCTGGCGATTCAACACTGTGTGGCGAGCGGACAACCTCTCACGAATCTACAAGGGCCGTCAAACCCTAACTTCAAGTTCCTAATTAGTAAAGAATTGGAGGCACACCTCTCGCGCAAATGGGATCGTGCGAGTGTTGAGCAGACGACACGCGAGAAGTACAGTGGGCAACGGTTTCCACGTATTTTCAAAAACACTCGCGCTCATGGCAATGTAAAACAGAAGCAAGTACAAGAAAGGAAGCCTGAAGAAGATAGGAGAGACCGAAATTAACACCACTCGGACTATTAGGCTTATCGAAAATTCGCAAAATACCGTACTGAGAGTATTTTTGTTTTTGAATTTGAGCGTTACAATTGTGATCGATTAATACCTGCATTTGTGAAGAAGCTTGTATTTTGATGCATAAATATTTATGATATGAAATCGTATGATACACGAATCTCTGTGAACTGAGTTGTTTTTAATTTTAATTTAAAGGTTGATTGGTTTAGTACATTATTGCCAGCTGCGATATTTCTACCACTATTCACACTCATTTTCAAAACTCGATATCCCCAGAACAAGGGAAGTACTTGCACAGTCAATATCTTGCGAATTTTCGACAGCTTTGTGTGATAAGTTAGTAAATCAGTTGTAATCAGTCTTCATCAGGCTCTCATTATGTCTTTCTCATTCTTGTTTACATTGCTGCGTGTATTTTGAAATTTGGCGGTTGTCGTAGCCCTCTATATGTATGTATGTTGTCGTCCATTCCATCTTTTGTCAAGTAGATCGCTGAATGCTGTGCTGATGATAAATTCGATGTTTGGATTGGAAGGTCCTTGTAAATTCATGTTGGTTTGATTTCTTTTACAATGTTCCTGGATGGCAAGGGATTCCAATCCCCTTGGGTGTTAATCACTTACGGTTTGTTTGGTTTGGTTTGGTTTGGTTTGGCTGAAAAATGTGTGTTCTGTCGTCCAGCCTGTGAACACATGTCTAGTAGAGTAGCCTAGAACTTTTCATATCGAAACCCAGTTTATCCGATCACCCAGTCTTGAGAAAATTTGACTTATTTAACCGTTTTTCAGATAAGAATGAAAAATCAAGCTTGTAATATTCTTGTTTCTAGAAGTAGTTTGATCCAAAAGCTTCTCGTTACCCTCTCACGGCTTAAATATCAATCCCCAAACACAAAATTCCACCTAAATTAAAGTGCAATATCTTTGTTTTGCATGTGAATTTTAATTGGTCCCAATAAGCTTTAATAATCGAGATTCTGCAGTACATCAATTTTGAAATTTGTTTAATGTAGCTTTCACGAGCTGAACAAGTTCAGTTTATGCCTGATTACTGAAGAGAGTTTTTCTGAAATTTGGTAATTTTGCGTATTTCTTGAGCACCCATTGGCTTTCGTTCCCACTCCTACATAATTAAACACCAGGTGATATATTATTTCAAAGTGAGAGTAATGATTGCTGCTTTAATTGCTTTAACTTGGTGTTGCGTAGGCAGAGAATGATAGCGATGGCATGGGCAGCCAAATTGGTCTTACACTCGTGGCCATTTAATTGAATTTGCCTGCCCAAAACCACAATTTGTCTTTAATTTGTGCTAATGCAGTAAAACCAAAGCATGCCACACAGCACAGTGGAAATGATTCGAACGAATTCATTTACACTGTGCTGTGTGGCATGCTTTGGTTTTACTGCATTAGCACAAATTAAAGACAAATTGTGGTTTTGGGCAGGCAAATTCAATTAAATGGCCACGAGTGTAAGTCAAATGACTATTATCTCTTGTGCTGGACTCTGATGTTGATACTGGGGTAATGTATACCAATTGAAAACCAATTTTTTTAATAACTGTTTAGTTTCTGGTAGCCATACTGCGTGGGGGAGTGAGATACAAACATGCCCCACAGAGTCTTGTTGTTAAGGTTTGCCTATTAATTCAAAAACTATTTGGACTATTGCCTAGGGATTACCACCACTGACTTGCACTTGGAAAAACTACTTAAATTATTAATAAAATATGTTTATCAAAGAACATCATACGCTCTTTATAATGAAAAACCTAGCCAACAAAATAATTTCTTTAGCTGTACAGAGTTCACAGAATGTTCCGTTACATCGATCTGTGATTGAAATGATTTCATAACTCTTTAAATACAGTGTAAAAAAACCTAATGTACATGTTGATTGTACGGTGAGGACAGTGTGGACATTGTTCACTGAAAAAACCGTTACTGGCAAATTATTCGTCGTAAAATGGATTTAAATTTTTTTAAACGCACACTTTCAAAACTGGAGACACTCACATATCTGCTAATTTTTGATGACAGAGCTGTTGTCTTCATCAGCCACAATAAGAGTTGGCTTTCTGAACTCTGGCTACACCTTTTTTGTTTACATCTTCTGCTTTCAAGTTCGAAGATGCACGCGAGCGTGGTCTTCGGCTTTGTTGCTGAGGAAGTGGAAGATCGACGTCAATGTGGGAGATCGGCCCAGCAAATACCGGAGGCCACGCTCGTGTGCGTCTTCGAATTTGAAAGCAGACGATGTAAACAAAAAAGATGTAGCCAGAGTACAGAAAAACCACCTTTATTGCGCCTGATGAAGATACAGCTCTGTTATCAAAAATTAGCAGATACGTGAGTGTGTCCAGTTTTGAAAGTGTGTGTTTAAAAAGTTTTAAATCCATTTCTCTGAAAAAAAGTTTCAATTTTCGATTATGGTTCAGGCTTGCCTTTTTTTCGTCAAATGACTTCATTGATTGGTTGGTCGTATAATGTTTTGTAACTGATTGCTTATTAGGACGGTTTTTAGTGCAAAGACCTTTACAATACTGAAAAGGGTAACTTAGATATGTAAAGGATCTTTTACAGAGGTTCTTTATGTGGCGGTATTTCTCCCATATGAGCAGAAGGATGTCACCCAAATCATTTTAAAATTTTACAACCTCACAAAATACACAATTTCAAGTTGAAAGATATTTCCTCGCTTCAATATCTTACGAATTTTTTATGGTCCTCTACTGCAGATGTTATAACATCCAACTATCTTCTTCAGGCAACGTACTACACAGTGGCGTAACTAAATACCGCTGCGGGAGGGGGAGGGGCAATGTTGGGGCGCATTGGGTGCAAAAACAATCTATGTAAGATACAGTCTACATATTTATCAAGCCCCTCAATTTTTTTTCAACCTTAGCTTTGAAATTCCGTAAAGGATTGCTTGAGCCACCATTTGGGCTTAATGCGATTGCTCTCAGTCACTTGTTTCTATCTTTCACTATGCCACGTTGTCAAGACAGCCCACTGAGCAGAGTACAAGATACACGAGTTAACTAGGGGATTTCCCGTGGTGTAGGGAATGCTTAAAGGACAGGTGCCAGACCTCCAGCATATAATCAGCAGAACGGCTAAACGATAGCTAAACTAAGAGGGTTTAGCTATAGTTTGTGCAAAATGTCACAAAAATTTCTAAGTGGAGCATAATACTGATGAAAATCCGTTATTGGAACAACTTTGAAACTCACTACGATCTTCAATAAAATCTTCACCAGTAGTTATCCCACTCATTTTCAAAAAAAAGACCCTCCTTAGTTTTGCAATTTTTCGACAAAACTTTGTCTGTTTCTTCAGGCTTCCTTAAGGACTGAAAAAGATGAATTAGCAATGGGTGATGTGAAAAACACAAGGGAAGCGGTGTATTGTGTTCCATGCAATGGATACAAAGCGGCGTATAATGGCGAGACACGGAAGTGCGGACAAGGATTGGACAGCACATGGGAAAAAACAGGAACGAAGCAGAGGAGAATGGTATTGCAATCCATTGCATGGAAACAAAACACGAAATTGGATGGGAGAAGACAAAGGAGGGACAGTCACCTCCGATGTCTGGAGTTAATTGCTATTCATCATCATGTGAAGCACAATGTCCCCCTTATGAATATTCAACGGCCGTCAAATCCCAATATCATGCACTTAGTCACCCGCGAGCTGGATGCAGTTCTTGAACGGAAGTGGAGGGAAAAAAGCAGTTTGACCCAGCCTTGTAATTTTCGGAGGCAACAATCAACATCTGAAGTGAGCCTGGGATGCGCGCCAATTCAAAGGAAGAAAAATGTCGTAGTCAAAATAGTAGAACCAGAGTTCGACTCAGTCCTTAAGAGCGCCTGAAGAAGACAGACGAAGTTTTGTCGAAAATTTGCAAGACTAAGGAGGGTCTTCTTTTTGAAAATAAGCGGAATTAGTGGTGAAGATTTTATTGAATATCGACGAAGGAAAAAAAAGATATGAGCACGTATAGAAACTTTCTAAAACTCGATCAATACTTTCTGTCACGTTCTGTAGAACATAACTATAAATAAAAGAGTGATGATTTGTTTGCTACATCAAAAGTTCGAAGTTTGGAAGCAAATGCTTTACAGAGGCCAAGCACTTCAGGAAATGGTGAAAGTGAAGTCGGGAATGTGAAATAAAAAATTCTGATCAAAAGCATGATGTGCACTGTTGCTAGTGATGCAGGTCCCGTAGATCATGCAAATGTTCCCTACTGAAAAATATCCAATGTATAGGCCATTACGAGGCACACATTCTTGATCTGACTCTAAAGTCCTTCATTATTGAAAGAATGAAAGTGGTTCCTGCCGGCTAAAGGGCCCGTTTCCACGAGATAAAAATAGCCGCTGTTTCTCTATTTATCAGTACTAGCTGGACTGCATGGTGCACGGTGGATTACACTTCGTGGTCTTATCCTCTCTAGGTGTTTGGAATCTTTATAGGAAACTAAATTGCGTTTGCAGTGTTTAACTGTTTGACTAATCCTTTAATTTTACTTTCCCACAATACGACCTGGTGTGATCCTGCACTGACCTCCGTGCACTGACATGAATATTTCGCCGGATGAAAGTGTTAATGGGACTTCCTCCCAATCTCTCTCCCCTTCCCCTCCCATACCTGTGTTTGACTCAATGGTAAAACCCCCATCACTGCTGTAAGTTAATCACCGTGATTGTTCCGGTCAACTTTGAAACAAATTACCTACCGTGCACCGCAAAATTATTGCAAGTTATGGAGTTATCGAAGTTCACGCTTCCAATCATTGTTTCTGTCCACCGCAAAATTGTTGCAAGTTGTGGAGTTATCAAAGTTCACGTTTTCAATCATTGTTTCTGTCCACTTTAAAACAATTTAACTCCGCCGTGGAAGTCAGCATCTATGAAATACAGGTGCATTTCCATTGTATCGGGCTGCCAATTTTGATAGGGCCTCAAAAGGAACAACCTACCTTCACTTGGTTTAAAGTTGTTGGTTTTTAGCTCGACAATGAAAGTCCAAAAGTCAAAACTTGGAGACCGCCGACAATGCCACATTCCACGCGACCTGGCACAGTTTGCAAGGTAGCAATGATAAGCGTCGTGCACTGCAATTGCAATCAAGTATAAAATGATTGTTGTGCGTGTTTTTGCTTGTTTAAAGTTTGCTGTTTATGCTGTTTATGGAGTTCTCAAGTCCTTATGGTATTAATATAGTAGATACATCATGCAACCATCGGCTTTCCACGCCCACTAAATCATCAGAAAAAAGGATGTACCCGCTCCTTTACTTTTCCAGACATTTTTCTTTAACATGCCCCCCCCCCCCTTCCCCCGGAATTTCCCTTGAAATCTCTACCATCAACAACACTTCTTCTATCATGGAAAAATAATGTGTTTAGGGGCGTTCAAGAAAATCATGCGGGGGGGGGGGGGGTGCATGCTCTGCTAGTTAGTTACGCCACTGGTACACCTCTACTCTACCTCGTCAAGTCTTCTTAAGTGTCATTTAAATCTGGCAGTTGGCTACGGCCACGACCCACTGTATTCACTTGGTCTCTTCTGCACTTTTCACGCAGTGTATTGTTTACATGACACTTGAGACGACTTGATAAGGTAGAAAAGTGGTGTAGTACATTGTGTGAAGAAGATATTTGGATGTTGTAACACCTACAGTGAGGACTATCGAAAATCGGCAAGACATTGAAGTGGAGAACTATTTTAAACTTGATACTGTGCATTTTGTCAGGATGGAATGTGTTTGATCTTTCAAGGTAGTTGCATCAACATTTTTAGAAGTTGAAATTTGTTCTTTGTTCCTTATTCAGGGGTTTGTTGACATCAAGAGAGTACCGTATGTTAAGGCTGTACCGAACACATATTTTTTTACCGAACCGAACCAAACCGAACAGATTTTAAATGAGCCGAATACCGAACACGTCAGAACCGAACAAAAATGTACCAAACCAATCAACCTGTAAAATAGAATTTAAAACAACCTGGCTCACAAAAACTCATACTTACTAAAGTTCAAGTTTCTCAACAAATACTGTCACGTTCACATGAACTTGTAACACAACGAAATCTCCTGAGTCTTACATTTTCGATCATAACTTCAGAACGGTGAGAGTTAGGACCTTGTGGTTTGTACCATCAGAAAGCTGGTGAAAAAACTTTCAAAATGGCGTATTCAAACATCAAAATCCGTCAACCAGAAGTGGAAATATGTCGGTTTGGTACTTTTCTTTTAAAATGCCGACACCGAACCGAACCGAACGCCCTCTGTTCGGTTCGGTACAGCCTTACTGTATGTACAAAAAAATGTGACTTTGGAGGTTTGTTTACATCAAGAGAGTACTGTATGTACCAAAAAATGCGACAAAATTCCAAATTTGGATGTTAAAGGTCCATTTTATATTCAGGGCAGTATGCTAACAGCTTTCCATAAGTAAGGCCGTGAAAAGAAATGATTTTGTTCTCCGGCATTTTTAGTTTTATTTCTGTTTGAAACTGAGTAACTCGGTATCTTAAATTATTTCTTTTCTGTTCAGATTGTGGTACAGTAGTAAAATCTAAACTATTTCAAACTCACCTTACTTAAAAATTTCTCCTAAGTAAACTTAACGCTGGTAGGATTTCTTTTTATTCAGCTCAAAAAAAATTTCCAGCCAGGGCCTGAGAACTGACAAATTTTATTTTTTATATCACCATCACTGCCATTTTACTTTGGTTTTTGGGGAAAATACTCACAACAAAAATACGCAACACCAAAAAGTCTGTAAATCTCAGCCTGAGATATACAGACTTTTTGGTGTTGCGTTTTTTGTTGTGAGGAAATTTTATTTTCGCGGTCTAAGGCATAAGAAAAATAAGTTTCGTTGGTATAGAATTGAAATGAAAAGTAGGGTCAGACGGTAGGAGCATTTTTTCGCTATTTTTTTTCGTTTGTAGAAATATTTTTTTAAGAGGCAAAGCCAGTTTTTACATATTTTTTTAAAGTTCTAAACTTTGTTTTGCCATCATTCATTCACGGGTAAACCTGAAATGAATGACTGCTGATAAGAGTACTATCCCTTACTTGACTACGACATTAGAAAATGGGCTAAAGATAGGGGGATAAAGGTTAACGTAGGGAAGAAAAAGTAAGTTCGTTCGGGTTACGGCAATTTAGGCCTAATGTTGATTATTTTGTGATAATGCAAACACACACATGTCCCCAATTGTGCATTAAATCAAAAATAAAACTCAAATTTACCCTCAATAGAATGAAAATTTTCCATATTACGCTGACTTCCATACTACAGATAGTTCCTTATCTAGCAAATTTTCGGCTCTTCGAAGGTAAGTTTATCTTCTGTTTACATTCTTCGTTTTGAACACGATCACCATCCGAGTTTGAAATCACCGCTTCGCGTAGCCGCCCGAATTTAGAACTCACTGCGAAACCTCACGTCTTCAGTAGGCCGTTCCCAACCTCTCAGTTGTTTTCTCAGATCGACTCCAATTAGGTTAGACACTTGAGGGTAGGAAGGGCCCTGATTCATTAGTGGTGTGTTTCTAATCGCTGTGATGGTGCTACAACATTTGGACGAGATGGTGTTAAAATCGAGGCTGGAAGTGAAAGTGTGGAGGAGATTTGTAGACGATGCCTGTTCAGTGCTTGAGGAGAAGAGGCTTGAAGAAGTGCTGGTTAAATTGAGTAGCTGGAGACAAGGGATTGAGTTTACGGTGGAGAAAGAGGAAGATGGAATACTGCCATTCCTAGATTTGATGATTCGCAGGGAAGATGGAAGCAAGATAGTTTACTAACCGTATAGAAAGCCGATGGCAACAAGAAGGGCCATCCCATACCAGACGGGCCACCCGAAAGAACAACTAAAAGCCATAGCACGGAATGAGTTTGTCAGGCTGGTAACCAATTCGAGCATAATGGAGAGAGAGCGTGGCCGCACCTCCGAGATTCAAAAGGGAGATTCCTGAAATTGGGATATCCTGGGGGTATGTTGAATGGACGCATCAAGAAGTCAGTTGCCAGTGCGAGGAGACAAAATAGATTTGGTAGCGAGAAACCGCAGAAGAAAGAAAAGCCCACAGTGTCGCTGACTTTCCTAGAAGGAGTAAGTAGCCCGATACAGAAGATTTTGAAAGATAATGGCTTTACCTCATTTCTCAGGAATAAATCGGGACTGGGAAAGAAGATTCAAAAGAAAAATAAAGTGGAGAATGCTCAGAATGCCAAACAAATGCAAAGGCAGACCCAGATATCTCAAGATGAGCAGGCTCTAGGAAAAGTGGAAAACACGAGAAAAGGTGTTCGGATACGGCTTAGCCAACATATGGGGAATGTGAGGAATGAGAAGAAGGATAATGGCATAGCAGTCCATTGCATGGAAAACCAGCATGAAATGATGTGGGACAGAGCTGAGACACCGATTCGTTCGAATTCTAGATGGGACAGACATCTGATAAGTTTGGAATCTCTTGCAATAATTAAGCTCCATGAAATTAGAAAAATTCCACTGATGAATCTACAGGGCCCTTCCTCCCCTCAAGTGTCTAACCTAATTGGCATCAATCTGAGAAAACAATTGGATGCAAAATGGAAACTGAGAGGTTGGGAACGACCTACTGAAGACGTGAGACTTGGCAGTGACGCAGGGCCTTCTAAATTCGGGAGGCTACGCGAAGCAGCGATTTCAAACTCGGATAGTGATCGTGTTCACAACGAAGAATGTAAACAGAAGATAAACTTATCTTTGAAGAGCCTGAGTCGAAAATTCGCTAGATAAGGAACTATCTGTAGTGTGGAAGTCAGCGTAATATGGAGAATTTTCACTCTTTTGGAGGTAAATTTAATGCAGTGTTCCACAATCATGAGCGTCAATGTTAACTCTTGTTTCTGCCCAACTTTGTTACAGTTTCAAAGAAAATAGGGGAGCTACTTCAACAAATGCAAGCGCACCTGAACGACAATCGTAGAGGAGAGAGACTACGAAGTGGAATAAATGTAGCTATCATTGGTGAACCTAATGCAGGCAAAAGTACTTTGCTCAATACTATATGTAAGTTTAATTTGGTAAAAACACATGTACCATACGCACTCAATATAATGCCATTTTTTAAAAATTTTGTTCCGTTAACGCAACATGATCATCTTATATTTGTGTCCAATTCCATCACTCAGCCAAATTTTGGCCAATTTGTGCGTTTGAACTGAAGACACTGTTCGAATTATTTTTTTCAAGAGCTGACCTTTGGTGAATAAAAATCCAGTAGCTGCTCTTATGGTTTTTGAATTACGTACCGTAGCACTAACTGAACAAAAGATCTTGCAACAGAGTCCATAACAAAAAAGACTGATGTGAAACAAACCCTGCAAGTTAAAACTAAATCAAAAAAGGCCGTTTACTCGTGTTGAATTCTTGGGCCCTAAGTTACAATTTGAAAGTGAGGCACAGTCTGGATTTTACCACGTTCGCTCCCAGCCCCAGGAGTGCCAAGAGTTTGGTGCCCCTCTCTTTGTCCCCCACCAGGTGTTGTTCCACCTCGTTCCGGAGCAGCCAATCGTCGAGGTACGCGAAGACATCGATCAGAAGGCGGTGTAACGCGGCCAACACTAGTGTCATCAATAACGTGAAAATGTGTGGTACCGTGCACAGCCCGAAGGGCAGAACCTCGAAATGGTAACTCGTTCCTTGGTACACTAGACGGAACAGGTGATATACCGACGGGTGGAGAGGAATGTGCAGGTAGGCATCCTCCAGGTCGATTGAAGTTGTAAAGTTGCCTGGTTAAATTGCCTCCGAGCCACAGGTTGAAGATTAACCTCGCATTTTGCTTGGGTGTCACTCTGGCTGTGCTATAGAACCCCGGGGTGTTGGGTGGGGATTCCCGCAGCGCCCCCTTTCGAAGTAGTGACTGAACTAATGCTATGTACTGTGGCGATTCTTCTCGGTTCCTCAACCATGGTGGCGGGGCGAGAGTCAGCAGTGGCATCCCAACAAATCACCGCCATTCTCCGAGGTGGCGTTTCACCCTTGCGGCGAGTTTAATAAGTTGCTGTGGGAGAAGTGGTGTACTGGCCTTCAAGTTACGAAGGCTACGGCCCCGCGTCACATTCAAAAAGCAGACAAACCATCACGAGGAAGCGAGTGGTGGTGTAGTAGCCTGAAGAATACGGTCGTTCTGAGCCCCTCTAACTCTAGAAATCCAGACTGTCGAAAACTTGCAAGGATATTGGAAAGGTGGCTATCCTTTCTTTTGAAATCTAAGCGTAACGAACGTAAACATGGCCTCAGATTTTCAAAGTAAGCGATGTGACATTTTTAAATAATTTTTTTTTCAAATAGGGAAGATGAGATTTTTTTTATTGATTAGTTTGTATCCATTAGCGGGCCAAATTTGTTAGTAGTATCGCAGTATATATTTCTCCCCGATGGAAGGTAATAAATTTTTTTGATATCGCCCATTCTTAGATGAGACGTGCTTATCTAGCTGGTTGATACTTCTAACTTTCGTTTTCATTTGTCTTGTTTTCTTTTCATGAAGGTCAACGGCCTGCTGCAATTGTGTCGCCTATAGCTGGAACAACACGTGATGTCATCGACGTTGCTGTTGATATAGATGGATTTCCAGTTATGTTTGGGGACACAGCTGGCCTTAGACAGACTGATGACATAATTGAAAAGGAAGGTGTAAAGCGTGCCAAACACAGGTTTGTTGCTATTGCGATCGTGATCTAACAACCAGTGTTGGTACGGGTCTTAAAAAATTTAATTCCAGCCTTGGACAATGAAAGAAAGAAAATTAACGCGGTACCCACAACACTAGAATATGTAAATCAGTGGCGGATCCAGTGGGATATTCTGGCACCCCCATGGCTCTACTGGCGACTGGCTCGGCACTCCTCCGATAATGTGAAACCCACCGTGCCCACCAGTCTAAATCTGCCACTGATATAGATGTCCTCTTGAATTGTTGGTAAAGCTAAATAAAGTTTGTGGACCGTCCACCATCATCAGAAGTTCTAGGTGATGTATAACAAGACGATCACATTTCAGAATCGTTGAAAAATCTTCCCTTGATTTCAAACCAAACAACAGGAGATCGTCATGTAACCTAGTGAGAGCCTGAAGAAGTGTGCTGAAAGTAGTTGAAAATTAGCTAGATAATGAACAATCCACAGTGTGAAATGAGCGCAATATTGCTGGAAGTTTTTCCGATGATTCTGACTTTGCATTTCACCGTATGAGCGGTAGGCCTAACGGTATTTTACAATCGCATTTCTCGTGCGCAAAGGAATTCGAAAGTTTCACCTTTAGAATTCCTGTCTGTCCCGACAATCACATTTTCATGCAACAGGACTTTTGATCATCATGAACGGTCCACTAAACAATGTTTAGCTTCACCGAAAATTCAAGAGGACATTTATATGTTTCAGTGTTGTGGTACTACATTATTTTTCTTTCTTTCAATGTTTTCTAAAAGCCACAGTAAACACCGCTTGCTAGTTTTTTGCCATCCCCAGCCTTGGAAAAGTATTAAACGGTCATCGTGGCTGAGCGGTGAGAGAGCTCAGCCTGGTTACTGGAGGTTTGTGGATTAGGTCTAATTCCTGGAAAGGGGACCTTTGCAAATTCCCCAACGGACTGCCAGTCAGGGTGGCGTGTGAAGCTAACATGCTCCTTCAGCAGCTATGGGAAGTATTCTGGCCATTTCTGGACAATCTTTCGGCCCCGACGATGATTGGCGGTTTCCCGGTTCAAATCCCCAGGTCGGCTCTTCCCTTTGCCAGATATTTCTTCTCTCAAAAAACTCGGGTAATGTTAAATATTGAGCCGGTTCAGCCAAATGACCATTAAATTGCTGACTTACGGCTCAAAAAAATTAATAATAAAAAAAAAAAGGATTAAAGGTTTTTTTTTTCCAAATTGGGTTGCGCAAACCGTAATTTATGAAGATTAGGGATGTGCACTTGTACTCGAACTCGGCTCGCTGCTCGCACCCATACTCGAAAAATTCGAATCCGGCAAAAATGTGATAACTTTGCTAATTTTTTACCAATTTTGACATTCCAATACACCAAATCGATCGTCTCGGCGAGAGCTTGTCATTGTTGTAGATTAAAAGTCAATAACTGAAACCGTTTACAAGTTATGTCCTTAAAACAGGAAAACCATGACCTACATAGTCAGCTAGCACCATCTTTGTTCTTATTATCTTAACAAATTAAAGAGAAACTTGCAAACAAAATATTTCCATCAAATACGGTACTCGAACTCGGCTCGATACTCGATTCTTCTGCTGCAAACTCGGCTCGTCTCGACTCGAATTCAATTTTTTCTACTCGCACATCCTAATGTTTGGACAATCGTTCATGACTTTAATGCTTAGTACTTTTTTTTGGAGGGGGGAGGAGAAATATTTAAATCAACTTCTACTGTATGACATTTTTTTTTTTGTCAGGGAAGGGGAGGAGGGAGCAAATTCATAAAACTACTTTTGGCTATCTAGATATTTCATCAGTCGTGCGATGTGGCAACGTCGCAGTCGGATAAACGAAATGTTCAAAACGCCGATACTAAATGGTTTGGAGGGCTCCCGTATCATAAAACTGCCAAACGGTGCTGAATATTTTAATGTTGATTCAGTTCACTAGTGTTCTAATTAAACTTACAGTTTAAAATGAAACCGATAGAAGAATCGTAATGGGCTCGTCTTTAATTGAGAGATGTGCACCGCCATGCCATCCATTGCAGTTGATCAAAAGCTAGAAATGCAAGCGACCACTGGTTTCTTACTTCCTGCAAATACTTACCTTCAGTAATAATGCTAAAACCACCTTTTTACGCTATTTACTGCTCGCTTATGAACTAAAAACCCTATTTTTTATGTTCTCCCTAAGCTTTTCTCCACTGCCGCCAGGTGGCGCTGCACGTCCTTACCGACGTCAGAGCCCCCACCAGTCCAACCGCATCACTTTTCGAGCACTCCATCGTGGATGGTTGTGCGAGTTTTTACTGCGTGCTTCGCGAATTAACCAACGCGTATTATGGACTACAACAACGGACTTCGATGTCAAGAAGTGGATCCGACGAGCGGCTTATTGTAAAGCAGCGCGGTGGGAACGGGATCGAAGCACGGCAACGGTCGGTGGTCGGTGGGCTTAACGGATACGGCCATGCCGGCGGTGTTTTTTGGTCGACCGGTCGTTGCTGAGGGCAGGATGGCGGCCGAGAATGAAGCTTTTGTGATTCGTGGTTACGGAGGCGTCGTTGCCTCCCGTTTTTCCCCGGGATGTTCGTGTTGAAATACCATTTTTTTTCAAGCAGATGGTGATTTGTAGAGTGAGCCAGTGGAGTTGTCACCGTCCCTCAAGGCAGGTCCGTGCCGATCCGATAGCGGGCGTTAGGTGAGTGGCCGACAGTGGCGGTAAGTTGGAAACCAGTAGTGTTGAGAGAATGAATAGGACGACCGCTCCCGGTGGGGAAAATAGCGGTGCGGTTCCTACACTGAGTGGTAAAAAGCCGACCACGGGCGCTGTCCGTGGTCCGACTATCCCAGCAAAAAAAAAAAAAAAAAAGTTGCAACTGCCGCGTTTGGACATAATTGCAACGCTGGTTGAGCCGAGGGGTGCAAATTGAAGCCGATTTTTAACCGGACCCACGCTGTCGCCACTGGCAACACGTGTGTAGCACCATCGGCGACACTCAGTAGCTACTAGACGCTGATGCAGCGGGACAAATTGTCGCCGTTCTGTAGCCAGTTGTCACCAGGGAAAGTAGCTGTATGACGCTGACGCAGCGGGACACATCGTCGCCGTTCTGTAGCCAGTTGTCACTAGGGTAAGTAGCTGTTATGACGCTGACGCAGCGGGACAAATTGTCGCCGTTCTGTAGCCAGTTGTCGCCAGGGAAAGTAGCCGTATGACGCTGACGCAGCGGGACACATCGTCGCCGTTCTGTAGCCAGTTGTCACCAGGGTAAGTAGCTGTTATGACGCTGACGCAGCGAGACACATTGTCGCCGTTCTGTTGCCAGTTGTCACTTCGAGGGTGTCACATGTCGCCGGTGAGCGTGGCTGCTATGACACTGGCGCGGCGGGACCAATTAAAAAAAAAAAAAAAAAAGCCGTCGCCAGGTGTCGCTGCGCAGTCGTCATGTGTCGCCGATGGTATGGTGAGTGTCTCCATGGGCGTTTGCCCATAGGCCTATGTGTTTATGATATGTTAGGGTATGTTTACATTAATCGTTATTGCCTCTACATTTCTTTGGTCCTGGCATGACAGCTGCGTTGGCTCCTGCGGTGTGCATCAAGACATGGTCTCACTGGAGTTTGGCAACTTGGACGGTTAGTACTATGGGTTTGAAGTTGGGTTCTCCCCCCTCCTTTTGCCTTCGACTGTCTTCTCTTCCTTGGGTCCTTAGGTTGAGTGGGGGGGTGATTCTGATGCCCTTTGGGGTCTGGCCGCTATATGCGGTCGCACGGGGCCACTATGCCCAATTTTTTTTTTTGGGCGAATCGCAAACAAGTTGTATGGTGTATGCATTGTCTCATACGGTCAAACAAAAAACATGTGAATGGAGCTGTAGCTTGTTCATCTGGTTCGAGTACGAGTTCCCTTGGCTTAAGTATGAATCAGAAGGGGGACTTTAAGGTACATGTTGAAGTTAAATCCAATTAAGTCGGTTTCTGTGGAAACCTGGCACTCGAGGCTCGGTCATCAGCGTAAATTAGGCCTGTTAAATTTACATAACTCCAAGGTGGTACATGGATACTAGGAGTGAAGCCTAACTCTCCTCAGTGCGAGGTCTGCAAGGTAACCAAATCGACTAGGGCCAGTTTTAAGGGTATTGGTGCTTTTCGGAGTAAGAAGCCCCTCGAGCTCTTTCACATGGATGTTTGGGGACCACATCGCACGGTATCCTTGGGTAATTGTCGATATGTGCTTACTTTACTTAATGATTATTCTCGTTATGCATGGGTGTTTCCCATCGCTAAGGAAAGCGATGCGTTTCAAACGTTTGTTGACTTCGTGCCAGAAGTGACAGACAATTTAGCCTCAACTTTGTAAATGTTCGCACGGACCGAGGTATGGAATTTTGTGATTATTTAGGTTGGGTATCAGATACCAGCGAACCAATGCCTACTCACCAGCTATGGCTGGAATCGCTAGGCGATTTAACCGCACGTTGTTAGAAGGGGTACGTGCAATACTTCACGAGACTTCTCTGCCACGCAATCTTGGGCAGAATTTGTATGTACGTTCACCTACCTGAAGCATAGGTACCATCACTTATACTTAGGCTTTGGGGTCCCTTGTACATTATGGTTTGATCGAGGTGTATCAGTCAGACATTACGAAGACCTGGTGCAATGTGTTATGTACACTTCCATAAGCCAGGAAGGGATACCCTTGACGTTAACGCTGGGAGGGGGTATTCATTGGCTATGCAGTAGACACAGTAGGATATAGAGTGGAATCCCCAAACTTACTTGGTCGTTGACACTAAACATAACAGTTGATGAGGTTAAGTTATGGGGAAGGGAGAAGAGGTCCTTGCAGTATAGGCCTCAGAGTGTGCCCAACCCAGTCTAATTGCAACTACATTTAACTATGGAAAGGGACTTAGTTCGAGTACAGAGTCGGAATCGGATGGTAATTCTAGGGTAGAAGCCGAAGATAAGACTGAGGGCCCACTCACCATTGAAGAAGTTCCTCCACGACCATTCATTCGTAGTAATAGTGTAGGCTCCTCCCCCATATTGGCTCCTTTAGATTATCAGTATTGGTGTAGGGAAGTAGTAGTCCGTCAGACCGGGCAAAGGGTAGGTAGGTTGGATGTGTACTATCACACCCCAGATGGAATTATGTTCCGCAGTGTTAATGATGTCAAATAATATTGTGTAGAACGGGGTTGTCAGTTTGAACCGCTGTTCGATTTTAGGGGTCGACGAACACCTGATTTCGGAACTGTATCCACTAGTGGGCAGGATAGTCCTGTTGATTTCAGTGATGCTGCGGCATACGTGTGTATTGTTGGGCCAATTACCTATGCAGACCATTGCCTCTCCTCACAAGTGTGAATGGGAACGGTCCATGGGAGACGGCGTTGCGTCCTTTAAGAAAAGAGGGGTACGTAGAGGTTAATGTAACTATAGATATGGAAGTGGGGATGTAAATGGATATACAAAGTAGAAGAATACCGACAGAAGCGTTAGACGTTTCCGCTCCCGACTAGTAGATCGGGGTTCTTGTCAAGCAAGCGGTGTGGATTTTGATGGAGTATTCAGCCCAGTTGTGAATTTTGTTTTAGGTTAGATTCTTTTATGTATTATTGGTATCCATTCTGAAGTGGACAAATGTCGATTTGGATATCCAGTGTGTGGTACGTTGGATTGCAAAACCTTCATGAGAATCCCCAAAGGATTCAAACCTGAGGTTCACCATGGTACGGTGTGGTTATTGCAAACAGCCGTATATGGCCTTCACCAAAGTGGGTGACTGTGATGGGAAGAACTTGAAAAGCCATTAGTGATGATGGGATTTTCTCAGTTCTTGGAACTTACCTGTGTTTATCGTTTTGGTTTAGATGCAGTTTTATGTGGATGTTTTGCTTTTGTTAGCCAGAAACGCAACTCTTAGCGCAAATGTAGTAACGTTGCTTGACTCCAAATTCAAACTCAAGTCTTTCGAAGTAAAAAAAAAAAAAAAAAAAAAAAAAACAACCAAACCTATTAGGTGTTGCCTTCCTTATTGATGGCATGACAGTAATTCATCAAATCTTACTTTTTGCAACTCACGAAGAGGTATGACGTCGATGAAACGTGTACGGTGCGTGTACCAGTACGTGTGCCAGTTCATGTCTGCAGGTACTGGTGTTCAAACGAGGCGTGACGAAGATGAGACGAGTGTACATTTCCCATACAGGTCACTAGTAGGTAGTTTGCTGTATGTAGCTTCTAGAACAAGGCCTGATATTCTTTTGGGTGTTATAATATTGTCCCAATATACCAATGCATTTACGTCCATTCATATTCGCTTATTGTTGACCATACTGCGATACTTATGTACTGTCAGTACGAAACATTATGCTATTGATCTTTCAAGTGTCACAGGATCTGAATCGTATGCATGTGTAGCTGCATCTTGGGCAGCCGATAGAGTCGACCGGCGTAGTTTCGGTGGGCACATTGTATTCTTGGGCAGCGTGCCTGTTTTGTGGGGCTGTGAAAGCAGGGTATGGTGTGCCTCAGTACAATGGAGGCGGAATTCATTGCAATGTTTCCGGCTGTAGGAGGTTGGCCTGGCTACACAGTGCATGTCACATTCGGTATTGGCACTGTTAGCTACAACACCTTCATTGTACTGTGGCTCACATTCTGCCATCCACTTTACTAGGTATGAGGTGAGAATCTTGAGGTCAAAGCACATTGCCATTAAATGTATGTTTTTGGGGGATTGGCTACGAAAGCTATATTTCTGTTTATATATAACGTGCCGTCTGCACTAAATGGGGCAGACATGTTGTCTGAATGATTGAACCCAGGGCGGTTGAATAGGCTATGTTCAGCGGCGTTCTATAATTGTGACTCATAAGTAATGTTATACTTTCTGTAGCATTGTGTTTGCATGAGACGGATGGGAGTGTGTGTTGGTTGTCATAGCCTAACTATGAATGGTTCTTCCCAGCAGAGGGTTTACAGTGTTCATGTCGTTGTTTAATGTGTCAAGGTAGTGTTAAAGGCGTGTTTGGAAGCCTGGTCGGTGGTTATGCATTTTGCATGCCTGGAGAATTGTATCTGGCTGATCAAGCGCTCTAGCCTAGTGGGGAGATACCTTCCGGTTTTGGATGGAGCGAACGCTCACTCGCGTTCTGGTGTTGATGCGGGCAGCAAGGGATGCAAGCTGCAGTCTTGTTGTTTATGCCGTGTTTGTTTTAAGCCATGTGGTCAAGTGTTGTACCTTTCGAAATGTCGCTATTACATGTACAGTTGTACTTCAGTTTTTCTTCTGGACCTGCTTTGAAACAGTACGGTAGTTGTAGGTTTAGGATTTCACTGGAGTAACGCGGACATTTCTTACACTCTTGGTGCGGGACGCCGCTGGACGTAGCAGTAGCAGCGTGCTACCTGCGCCACCCGCCCCTGTTTGTGCGTACTTCCTTGGGGGTCCCGAGTGGCCTGGGGTGGGCGGATCTGTGGTGCAAGCCTTGTTGTGGCTGGCCAGGCTATCTGGGGGTGAAGCACGCGTCGGTGTGCCTTGTTGCAGTGTGTTATTCTGGCTGTGCTCCATTACGGCAAAACTAGTGGAGCGGGCCGGTTTTCTGGGCTTGTGTGCCTTGTTCCTGAGCTAGGTTCTCAAGGATGAGGTACTGCCAGGCGTTGGGCTAACTCACCCGGCTGTTGGTTGGGGACCATGGGCCTCTCTATGGGGGCTTGGCGTCGCTGGATACCTGGTCCTGGTGGGTTGGTCGCCTTTTGGTTCTTTATTAGTGTTTTGGTGGCAGTGTGTGTGTGGTTTAGTAAGCTTGTTCTCCGGAGTTCCTGGTTGGGGTGGTGATTCCCGCCTCCTGTCTGACAAATTCAGCAATATTACTGAAGGTAAGTATTTGCAGGAAGTAAGAAACGAACATTTTAACTAGTGAAAATTAGTTTTTACTTACCTAAAATACTTACCTTCAGTAAGGACCCGCCCGCCTCCCCGCAATCACTGAACCGGAGTGCCCGTGAAAAAGTGATGCGGTTGGACTGGTGGGGGCGCTGACGTCGGTAAGGACGTGCAGCGCCGCCTGGCGGCAGTGGCGAAAAGCTTAGGGAGAACATAAAAAATAGGGTTTTTAGTTCATAAGCGAGCAGTAAATAGCGTAAAAAGGTGGTTTTAGCAATATTACTGAAGGTAAGTATTTTAGGTAAGTAAAAACTAATTTTTACTAGTTAAAATTTTCGTTCTACGATTGCATACGCGTCGTGGAACTGTGGCCAAGAAATCATTTGGGTGTTAGGATTGTATTCTTAGGAGGGGTATCACACGTGTTAGACAATTAGTAGCCATACCGATCGCTGTATTCGCAAGAGGAAACAAAGTGACTCTCACTATAATTGGTTTAAACAGGTTTATTGGTTTATTTTGCACTTTGTGAATTGCCCTTGTTTAGTTAATTCAGTTTAACAGTTAGATATTATTTATTTACTAATTATTTAATTAATTATGTAGTTTATTGGGAATATTTAATTGTTTGAATATTTATTTGGTTGCCTGGGGGGG
>JAHWFP010137310.1:66202-80549 GCA_023313725.1 Lithobius niger | reverse complement strand
GGGGGGGGGGGGAAGTGGCTCGAACATGAGAGGCTTGATGGCAACTTGAATTATTTATTTGGAATAACTCATGATCTATGTTAGTGAGTATAACACGCACTACACCACACGAAGACGTGTTGACGAAAGATAGCGATTATTGTAATCCTGTTGATTAAATCCCGGTTCACCAGTTGGAACCTATGGGGTCAAAAAGGGAAGCAGGCTAAAATTACCCATATCTAGGCCTAAATCTGAAAAATCACATAACGTGTTTCTATCTTGAACATTTACGCCCTGACTTTCAATACCAGATTCCATTATTCCTACTTCTAGTTCGTTGGGTCACATTACCGTGATGGGGTAAGGTGACAACAAATTCTCAGCCATGTGAATAACGATGCGGTCGTCCATTTTCTCGGGAGATCGTGTCACGCTGCCCTCCTTGGCGAAAATTGAGAAGTTGGGATCCATATGATAGAGAAAAAAACTAAGAATTAATGAATTTGAAAAAAAATTGCTCATACAAAATTACGTACCGTACTAAAAATTTTTCTTTTGGATTTCATCCTTACGAAGCGGTTTGGAGAAAAGGCTAAAGTCTAGAATACACCCATACCCGATATCCTTCTGAAATTGATTCCAAATGGCTCCAGCACCTTCATACATCCAGGAAGAGTCTGTTTTATAGCGCGGAAATGTGTTAAAACGACTTAAATCGGTCAATTTGTAGCTCCGCAATCCGTACATTTATACAGTGTTTGCGTTCGCTCGTGGGGCCTTGCGGGCCTGCCCGCCCACGGAGGTGAGCACGTGCTGCCGTGGGCGGGCTGCCCCGCGAGGCCCTGAAAGCGAACGCAAACACCGTTTAATTTTTTTTAACCTAATTAATGAATAATTATTATGCAAATTAAATTGCAAATTGATATGCAAATAAAAGGGCAGTGAATAAATTAAAAGGAATGTGTACACTGTAATCTGCGCATGCGCACAAGTATTAACAAGCATTAAACAGATTATGGTATTTATTTTCTTTAGTATTAGGCTGCTAAATGAGGTATAAGTAAACAAAAAATGAAATAAATAAATAAACAATATGATAACTAAATAAATGCTGAATATATATGTACAAAACTTAAATTGATCTTACAATGATATGCTGCGAGGCCGCAATAATTCTAGTCACGTGACCGCGCTAAAATTCGACGATTTTCTGATTTACAACTCCAGACTTGGCAAAAAAAAAAATATGGAAAAAAGCTTTTTTCCCTCGGAAAGTGGGCAGGCTGGCCTTCACACTCCTCTAGGTGGCTTCTATGTTGTTGGTGTGACCACCGGTAAGTGGATTTTCAGTAGTAACAGCTCTAGAGCTTTTGTGGATAATACGGCTACTGTTTTAGTACGAAGCCTGTAACCTGACAATAAAACTAACGAATACTAATTATTTTGCAATTATATCCCGAGCGCGTAGCGCGAGGGGTATAATTTCAAATTAACTAGCATGAGTTAGTTTTAATCTGGTTACAGGCTGAGTGCGAAAACATTTTTAGCCGTATTATCCACAAAAGCTAGAGGGCTGTTTTATTGGAGTATATCCCAATTCAAAATAAATAATACGAAAAGGACTAGACATTCTTTGTGTTCATTAATATTTATAACGTAATGCTACGTTTTATCTGCTTACCAGTCTCTCAGTTCATAAAATTATTTGTCTCCAACGAGAAGTTATAGGCGATACTGCTGTCGGCGACTTTCTCCCGTTAAACACGCCTCATCAACCACGCATTACTGAAATCCGCCGAGAGATGGCGCTGTGTGTGTTGCTGTACTAATTTTTAATCGTTTGCTAATAATTACCATGGGATCGAAAAACTAAGCGACTTATACGTAAAAATTAAAATTATTTATGCCAATAGATCGCCGAAGTAAAATTATAAGATACTAGCCTAAAAAATTATACAGTGATGTTAAAATACGACAATCGTAACGAATATGTCAAGTTTTCTAGCTGGTATATATGCGAGTCAAAAGCCGCAACCATTAACTAGGCCTATCAGTTGAAGTCTGTTTTAAGCTTTACCGAGCTGCGCATGCGCACAACGAAAAGCTACTGTGATGTAATCACCCCGATTATACCCCGGTGTATAATCGGGTGATTATACCACACTAGGTCAATTACCCCGCTTCTCTACCTTCCACCACGATAGCAAGCGGGATATACTCAATGAAATTCACGCTGTGATAACTAAGTTATGTGGTTGAAACTCTCGTATTTATTGCATTTGCAATGAACGATTACCTAAGCTTGCACGATAGAAGTCACCTTCCCTTACCCAACCCAAAATGCACCTCTTCCCTCTCTCTTTACAACCTCCCCACCCCCTTTACCTTCCCCTCTTTTTCTCCCCGCCCCCCCCCGCCTAAATATGGTTTTAACACGTTTCCGCTGCTTGGGATCAATTTGTAAGTTTTATTTTTTTTCTTAAAATTTAGGCCATACGCATGAAGTAGACTTGTGCCAAAATTGTTAATATACTTGCGTTAGGTGCACTTTCCCTACGCGATTTTGAAGCGATTAAATTTTATAGGATTGTGGGTTGGCAGTAAAGCGTCCTAAATCGTTTTTATAAATCGTCACGGTCATCCCTGATTGTTTCTCCACATACCCTAGTCGTTATCTTTTTCTTTTCATCCATTAGCTTCCCATCATTCTTACCCCCATCTTATTGTTTCAGCACCATTTCATTTGAACCTTCCGTTTGTTACCCTGTGTTAAATTGCTTTTTGGATAAATATTTGAGTTATTTAACGTCAATAAGTTTGTGGTTTGTGAACACGAGACAGCACCAATATCTTGTTTAAAGCTATATTGTGACTTGTTTCGGGATTGTAATTTTTCCCCTTCTGCTTTTACATCTGTGTGCAACAACAATTTTTTCTTCAAAGGTCTTCGTAGGGACGAAAACCACAAGAAAATTGTTTAGTGAGTAATTCTGTATGAGCATTTTTTTTTCAAGTTCATTAATTCTTAGTTTTTTTTCTTCTTTCATATGGACCCCAACCTGTCAATTATTGCCGAGGAGGGAAGCGTGACACGATCTCCCGGACAAAAGGACGACCGCATCGTTGTTCACATGGCTGAGAATTTGTTGTCACCCCACCCCATCACGGTAATGTGACCCAACGAACTAGAAGTAGGAATAATGGAATCTGGTATTGAAAGTAAGGGCGTAAATGTTCAAGATAGAAACACGTTATGTGATTTTTCGGGTTTAGGCCTTGGTATGGGTAATTTGAGCCTGCCCCCCCCCTTCTTTGACCCCATAGGTTCCAACTGGTGAACCCGGATTTAATCAACAGGATTACAATAATCGTTATCTTTCGTCAACACTTCCTGTAGTGTAGTGCGTGATTTACTCACTAATATAGATCATGAGTTATTCCGAATAAATAATTCGAGTTGCCATCAAGCCTCTCATGCTCGAGTCACCCTCTCCCTCAACTTATGTTATACCTCCTAGTGCTGTTCCCCCAAAGTCAGCACCGGTATATGACCCTTTAACTACGATAGACTGGAATAAATTTTTTTCCCTGCCTCAAAATTCCACTGTTGTTCCACAAAATAACGGTAGCACTGATGATGATTGATGATGACGTCATATTTTTGCAGAGAAATGAGTATGCTAAATTGGTTGCTAGGAATGCTGCTTTAATGCAAGATGGATATCACCTTCAACGTAGTTTGGAAACCGCACATCAACCGAAATCTGATTTTCCAACAAATTGGATTCCGAAGGTATACTTTAAAAAATTTTCAGGTGAATGTGTTAATTTTTCTGGAAGTGATTTCCTCAGAGATTGTAAAACCGTTATGTAAACTTTGGGTATGCCTCCACATGTTTTCCTTCGTAAATGGATACCAATTCATTTTGAAAGCAAGGCTCGCAGATGGTGGGTTCATGAGTTAGTTGACAATGAATGGGCCACGTTTGAATTGAATCTTTGACGTAAATTTAGTTGTGGCTGGCTGTTAGTGACCCCCCGGTCCTTGCCAGACCAGTTGCTACTGCAACAAACTTTGATTTATTATTATTATTATAAATTTAAAAATCGTAATTTTCAGGAAAATCCTCTTCTGAAAATTTGTTATCGATGTCACAAAATGTCTGAAAGTGTTGAAGGTTACTTACAGCAACGATTTAATGCACTGGAATGAAGCTGTAGACTAATCCATGACTGATTCGGACTTAGTCAGAATTGCTTTTTCCATTTTGGCCCACTCACTGCAAGCGATGCTTTCGGCTAACTCTTTGTCTAGCGTTTCTCAATTGTGGGATCTTGCTGCAAGAACTCAAAAATATATAGAGTCAGCTCTTGCTGAAAATGTTGTTAGCCCATTACATACAAATGGTAACAAAACCACCTTTGCAGCATGAAAAGACAGTTGTTGATAACATTAACAATAATATCGTTACTCCCCCACCCTCTCCCTCACCCCTCACTAGAAATAGCGTCATACCGGAAGGACAAAGTCAGGAACTACCTAGCACACAACAGATTGCATGTTGTGGGAATAACAGGCAATTTTCTCGAAATGTAACGTGTAGGTTTTGCAAAAAAACAGGGTCGCGTGGCTCGATTTTGCCCGTTTATGCCTGAATATTCCGACAGTACTGAACAGATCGTGGCTATAAAATCAGTCGCGGAAACTTGCAAAATCTCCTATGAATCGTGTCGGAGGTGAAGATATAGTAAAGACTTGTGTAATTAACCTGAATCTTAAGCCTTATGCTGGTCCTCAACCACTTGTTCCTTTATCTTGTTATTCACTGGTGGATTCAAAGTTTGTTGAATCATTTGCAGCCCCTTATAGTGTTAAACCATTGCCACTTCGTCTGTTTACAGCTAATGATGAAGTTATTTGGACTCAAGGTTTCATTTCGTTTAAAAATGAATTGCCGGGTAAGGCCTTTTTGCACTTTTTTGTCATATGTGATCACCTTCCGGGTCGCTACATTTTAGGGTCAGACCTTATAATGCGTGCTCGCGTGAGATAAAACATGTCTGAAAACACGTGGTGGTATGATGATTTGTCTAATCTTCGTTATAGCGTTTTGTTGAGTTTAGTGGATACTCCTGTGTGTATCCTTGACTGTGCTCCCATTTCCGAAGATCATAAATTTAGTATTTCAAAAGTTTTTGAACGTCATGCATCAGGGTTCAGAGATGAAATGCACATTGAAGTGAAGGATAAGCGTCCAATTTATACAAAACCGTTTCCTGCAAACCCAACCAAGTTAAAACAATTTGACTCTGTAATTCAAAAACTACTTGCAGAAGGTCGCATTCGCAAATCGAACAGCACTATTGTTCATCACCGTGTTTTTTAAAGCGAAAACCGAATGGGGAGTTTCCAATTTTAGTGGATTTTCGTGCGCTGAATGCAAATACGATGGGCGACACTAACGCATTACCTTCAGTTGACTAGATTTTGAGCCAGTTAGGTAACCCCAAATACATCACAACTATAGATTTGCGTTCTGTATATCATCGAATACCTCTTGATGCTGAATTTAGTCGCCTAGCAGCCTTCTCTGTGCCAAGTTCCCTTTACGAACCACTTTACATGATGTTAGGGTTAGCCAACTCGTTAAAGATCTTTTAAAGAACTCATCAGAACCAAAGAATTTACAGGAATTTTTTAATACCAGGGCGATTTAATAATAATTTATCAGAAAGTCGGCCAGCATATTAAGAAGCTTTATTTCGTGCTTGGTAGGTTAGCTTTGGCTAATCTTACGGTTAATGTAAACAAATTTCATTTGTGTCAACCGGAAATCAGTATTTTGGGATTTATTATATCGGAAAAGGGTATTCTACCATATCCAGCATAAGTGGAAGCCATTTCTAGAATTAAGGTTCCTGTTAAGTTGAAACAGGTTAGATCATTTCTTGGGCATGACAGTTTTTTAAGGACGTACATTCGTTCCTATAGTTTAATTGCTTTTACCATTCTTCTCATTGCTAAAATCTAACAAGAAATTTGTATGGTCTCGGGAATGCCAGGTTGCTTTTTAGACTTTGAAAGAAAAGTTAGTCGCTGCTCCAATCTTGACTCAACCAGATTATTCGAAAGTCTTCGTGATCTGTTGCGACAGCTCAGGTTTTGGCCTTGGTGCTATATTGTCACAAGAGGTTGCTGCAGGTCCTAACGTCATCTGCTATGCAAGTCGGTTACTTCAGGGTAATGAGGTTCGTTTTATTACCGTGGAACGTGTGGCACTTGCTGTTGTATGGTCCATAGAATTATTCAGCCCTTGTGTGGAATCCAATAAATTTGTCGTGTACAATGATCATGTGTCACTGGAATGGTTGAAACGTGCAAAGGATCCAACTGGTAGGCTGTCAAGGTTAGCATTACGGCTTTCTTGCTTCGATTTTACGATCAAGTATAAATCGGGTGCTTCAAATACTGTGGCCAACTGTTTATCTAGGCATGCTTTGATTACCTCTGAATGTATCTTGGGAAATGACGACGTTGATAGCCTTCGTGAATCACAAGAAACTGACCCTACCTTACGTCTGGTGAAGAAATTTGTGGTTGATGGCACTACTTTTCTCACTACTCCCCTTGGTCGTAAAGCCAGGCATGTTTCTTATAATGCATCCATTAATAATGGCATTATTTGGCATACTATTAGGACATCTTTAAGGGAAGAACAGTTTTGTGCTTTAATTCCTCCTCCAGAGAGGGCACTCCTCATTGTTGCTGCTCACATGGGTCTAGTCACTAAACACCTGGATGTAGCTAAAACTGTCCAGTTATTTAAACGTCATTCAATCTGGTTTGGTATGGTTAAAGATGTCTCCTCTTTCATCAGGAAGTGCACCAAATGTCAAATGTGTAAACCTAATCCGGTGGCATTGCATGGTACAATTGGTGCTGCTCCGATCCCACAGCTTCCTGGCGATACCTACTGTATCAACATGGCTGGTCCTTACCTTCGCTCTAACCGTGATCATAAGTATTTACACTCTAACAAAGTGGCTGAAGTATTTCCTATGAGGGATGCTAGAGCTGTGACGATTGCTGAAATACTTGTGAAGGAGGTATTCTCTCGTTACGCCCAATGTAAACGATTGGTCAGCAAAATCTTTCCTCAACAGCTTGATGCGCTGCCTAGTGAGAGTGTTTGGCATTAAACAAACTTTTTCTCTCTTTTCATTCGCTGGTGGGTAATCAAGCGGAACGGTTAATTTGTTCTGTTAAGAGCCTGATAAGAGCAAGGATGGGTACTTCATATAAATCCTGGGACTTAGATTTACCCATGATTCTGATGGCATTGCGATCTCACGTACTACTGGTTGCAGTCTACCACTTTTGCATCACGGTCGAGAAAGGGGAATGCCTGGGACTTTTGATCTTCAAATCACGGGCCCCTTTGATAAAAAGACTCCAGTATTGGCTTTGAAAATGTCTCGCAGATTGTCTGATGCAATAGCTTTGACTAGGGAATCTTTGCGTGACCAACAAGACCTAAATAGGGCTAATAATGCAGATCCTGGCCATAAGACCTATAGGAATTTTGAGGTGGACTAGGTTTCTCTTCAGATCCTATTAGGGCATGCCTAAAGAATGGAAAAAATCTTGGGTAGACATCTGGCAACCTGGGCAGAAATTTATAAGACGCCATTTTGTTTTTGCCGTAGACGCGCAATGGTTAACAATGATTTTTATTACTTTTTGTTCTTGTCAGTACATCTACAGTAATTATGACATGTTTTTTTCAGTATTCCTTACAACATTTTCTATGGTTAAGACCATCTTTACTTCTCCTAGACCACTCACTGTGGGTTTTAAGAGAGAAAAAATAAAATTCGTAAAGAGCTGATCTCAACATCAGGAGAAACGTTAAAATTGTTGGATGCTTTTACCCATGAACAGGTTCAGAATTCAGAGCAGTGCAGATATTTGGAGTGATCTTTGTATCTAATAAATCTTTTAAAGATTATAAGAGCAGATGGGGAGGGGAACTGGAACCTCTACATGCAAACAGTGAAAGCTATTCTACCAATTTAACACATTTTGGTAGCGTGAACTACTCGAGATGGGGCGCATTATTCTTTAAGCAAATGATGAATCTTGAGACTTAGTCATCCTGAGTTATATAAACGGTTCAAAAAAGGTCATTTTGTTGTTTCGAGAATAAATGGAAAGTTTAATGCTGTGGGTGTCTTCATTGCTCTCAAACAAACAATAAATCAATCTCAGAAGTGAGCTGGTGGCATCATTGGCCAAACAAAACGGATTGCTGAATGGGAGCTTGCTTACCATGAAGTGCTCCTCATATACAAAAACCGTTTCAGGGGCTGTTGAACATTACACCAGTTGATTATGAGCTGATAATGCATCATGAGTTAGCAGGGACTTCAAAAATAAAATGGTAGACCACATCCAACAGATGTTGTAGTCCCTCGAATGCAGAGAGAACCCATACATTGGAAAAGGTGAACTTAGGTATCACAATATTCTAAACCAGGGGATTGTTTCCAGCATCGAATATGCCAAGAAAATGGTCGAATTTTTAACGACATCAAAAGAAATTTCCTTCATGTTTCGAGCGGAAAGGTTTATACCCCGCTCTAAACCTCATAAGAGTGGACAGGGAGGGGAACTGGAACCTTTTGTATCGGCACGTACTAACCAGTAAGTGAGTGCTCCCAACTTTTCTGAGTGTAGCACGACCAGACTAGCAGACAAAAAAAAACTGTGAAAATGCCATCAAAGTACATATACACTTTCAGAGAAAAATGATACAGCAAAGGAGAGAGGAATGACAATAGCAGAAATTCTTACATGCGATGTTTCACCTTGATCCTTATGAGATGAGAATGGTGATACTGCCAAATCCATGAAGTCTCAACTCATATCTGAACTGGAAAAAAATTAGATACCACAGACAGAAATTTCCAAAAAGAGCATACCCTGAAAACCAGTGTTGTTGTTGTTGATGTCATGAATCAGTCAAGTTACCAGTCAAGGGAAACAACACCCTTGAAGACCTGTTTACAACCCTTGACAGTAACATGAATAATGTCTGCAGATCCAGTCGTGTTCACCACGTTTTTGACAGCTGCCTCCAAACATCAATAAAAAAATTGAGAGACCAAGAAGATCCTCTGTGGAACCAATACCGTTGACTTCCACTACTAGCAATATGAAACTTCCTGTGAAAATTGAAACATTTTGGACGTCAAATGAAAACAAAAGTATGATTCAGGATGTCCTGAGCAGTTTCTGAAGAAGGTAGCAAACTAATCGGCAATTGGAAACCACGCTTAGTGGTGATTTGCTTGAAGGTGGACTAATTCCAGCATTAGCAATAAAAAATGCAAGTATTACATAAATCAAAGATACACTTCAAGTAACTGTTGAGGAGGCTAATGTACGTATTATTCGTCATGTTTGCCATGCCATTAAACAAGGATTGCAACTGTGCTTTCAAACAACACAGACCTTTTTGTCGTACTAATTCATTTCTACAAAGTTCTGAAGGAAAATGGACTCTGTGAACTCTGGTTGAGAAAGTCGACATAAGATATCATTCATATCCAACTCTTGTAGAAAAGATCGGTGCTATTACAGACTTCCTACATGCTGCACATTTTCTTACAGGATCTTATATGATAGGCACAAAACTGTCATCACTCAAGGTAGAACCAGAAAGGTATCTGCCTAACTTTGGTCAGCATCTTCTTCCGAGTGCTACATCATTTAAGCTTGTTGAGGAATGCCTAGTGAAGGCTGTAACACTAGGTTCTGTGTTTAAGACATTTGACGCACTTCGAATGGAAATGCAAATGACTTCGAATGGAAATTGTGCGCCACACTTACAAAGCCTACCTTGCAGAAGCTCTTTATTGCGAGATCACCAGAAAAGATCATTTTACATGGTCTGATGATGGTCGAACCATTTAGCACCAACAGAGTTTGGATAATCAGTGATCATTTCGTCACTCACTGTTTTTTTTTCTCACCCACGAGGATTCCTCTTTTGACTTTCACTTCTTAGGTTCGAGTCCCGACTACTCTTGACTATTTTTTTTTTTTTGACTGAAGTGGCCAACAATTATTATTGTTGTCGTATAGAGATGCGTTTTCCGGGTGCAGTTAACGCTCGCTAAAGCCCTCTGATCCCCTGGCGCTTTCCTTACTCGGTGTAACAAGGTCAATTCTTCGGCCAATGCTATTAACTTACTGTCGTCTACCCATTGTTGTCAACCCTGCAAGATTACAGCCTTACCTAGCTGACCTGACTTCTTTCTGTGTTTCTTTGTTGTAAACACCTGTTTGAACCTCTTGATAATAGTACTACTGCTACTAATCTCTATACCATGATACTCCTTTTCGTATCCCTACTTTTTTTCCTCTTAGTTTCTGAACGTCACTCAGGAATGGCGAATGTTGTAATGGCTTTTAGCCATGTTACTGCAAATAGCCGCCATTGAGGCCGAACTTAAGACTTGTAAACCATGCGAATTCTAGCCTTCATTACTAGGACGGTAACTTTCCTTTTACAAGTCATGCTCGTTTCCCTCTCTGCTGATCTAGTTCTCCAACCTGCTAGAACCCGAAATACCATGCAGTAGGTAGAAAGTTTTAAGCCCGTTGCTAGTTTGAATATACCCTTATCCCTTCAACCACAGTATTGGAGCCAAGTTGGTGCAAGAAGTAGTGACGCAACCAAACCAGGAATAAATGGTTAATGGACCCACATATGCTTTCCAGTTATGCAACTTGAATTGTGGAACTTAAGATGACTTTGATCCACCGAGTGTACCTCATCACTAGCGCATTTTCAGGACTATGTTCCTTGGGCATTTTAGCTCTAGGCCCGTCAAGGACCTTACCACTCTCTGCCCCCAATGAAAGGAAAATCGTAGCCAGCAATGCAGTGTGTGTGCGCCATCCCAACATTAATGAGCTGTGTGATGATGTGCTTCTTACCAGTGCTTACAAGAGCTGTAATACAAAACGGTGTAGGTGCCGCAAAAATGTCTCGTGCATGCCCTTTTGCAAATGCAGGGAACATGTATAAAATACTGACTATGAAAATAATAACTTTGAGTGTGGCTTGTGATTTATTTTAATGTAGCTAAGGCTACTTTAATGTTTATACTTCAATACATTGTCACCTTTTCCATTATTTTATGAACTTTTTGTGTTTGTTTCGTGTAAAAAATACGATTACTGGTGCAGGAAGAATAAAAATAGTCTTACACCATGGAAAACGGTATAAAGAATCCAAAACAACATGCCAGAATTCATATAGGCATACTTACAAGTGCAGAATATGATGAAATTCATTACTAGCCACTACGCGTATATGCCAAAAACAAAATGGTGGCCTATAAAATTTCTGCCCGGGTTGCCAGATGTCTACCCAAGATTTTTTCCATGCTTTAGACATGCACTAACAGGATCTGAAGAGAAACCTAGTCTACCTCAAAATTCCTACGGGTCTTATGGCCAGGGACTGGACTATAATAGCTGATGAGGGTAAGAAACCATTCTCTTACGAGGTTGGTGATGAGGTGCTGCGCCGCACTCACTACCTTGCTAATAAAGTTAAGGACCTTAACTAGAAATTGGCACCCAAATTCCAGGGTCCTTACAACATTCATGAAGTCATAATTCCGTTAACTTACAGGTTGAAGGATCCGGTCAAAGGAAAAATGATTCCTGGGACTTCACATTTTTCTCGGCCTAAACCATTTTGTGAATAAATCTTGTTCTCGTTAACTCCCCCTTGAACACTTTTTCATTTTTTGTTGCTTTTTAAAATTTGTGTGTGTTGTGTTTTGATGAATTTTCCATTTTGATTTTTTCTTATCTTATTTATTTTTTGTATGTCTTATTATCCTATGACTGAGGAATGTGGCTATTTTTGGAAGTCGGATATTAGATTTTAGTCGCTTCTTTTCGTTTAACTGGACTTTTTTTTAATGATAACTCGGTGTCGTTAAGTTTCCTCCATAAAAATTGTTCAGGCTTTTCTTCGATTTTAAATTTGGAGTGAGTAGAAAATTAGAATGGGGTTGAATTTTAGCTTTACTTTTCGTTTTACTTCTTCTTGGTCGTAGGGATGGCACTGACGAGTGATAGGGCTCTTTTGTAAGATTTATATGATGCTACTAATATTTCGTGCTTTTGTTGTTTTAAGGTTTTTCTTTTCTTTGACCATAAATGGCTGTGTAGTTGTTTTGTGATCGTGCATTTGATACTTTTTCACTTTATGTTTTAAGTGGTTATTTCTTTATCATCTGATAATGTTACTGCTCAGGTTACAGTGCTGGTTTGGCATAGTTCCCGGTGTTACATTTCCTATATCTTTTACAGGCGTTTCTTTTGTCCCATTTTCCTTTTTCCATATAAGTTTTCATTTGTAAACTGTCCCCACCTACTCCTTATCTTCCCTTGGAAGTCGCTTGTTCCTAAGTTTGTGTGTTTTTGCATGCATCCTGTAACTGGTTCGTGGTGTAATGTTTAAGGAAATCAGAAGGTACAGTACTTTTCCTCCCGCAGGTAATGTTTTTCGGTTTGTTCAGTAATATGTCCTGAGGGTGTGATTTTGGATCTGTTGTAACTACCGAGACCTATGTTGCTATTGTAGTTTTTTCTTTCTCGCACCTTTTTTTTCTTGATTTTTATTTGATTTTTCTCCTCTTAATTCCCTCTTACCATTTCGTGTTGGGTTCTTGAGTTCGTTTGATTTTGCCACAAAATAACGCCTATAAATTTGTCATGCTGGCATACGTAACTTATTTTAAGTTATTTTTGCTAGGTATTTCGCTGGTGTTGGTTTGTAAAGTCTTAATTGCGTTGTCAGTGATCTACTAATTGTGGGTTCTTCGGTATGGTGATAACAGGAAGCCGTGGTTGAAGGTTAAACCTTATTTTTTTTTCGAACTGCTTTCGTTTGAGCATACTGAATTTGTTTTTCATTATTGCTTTGAGTGGCTTCGTCGAGTGGCTTCGTTGAGTGGCTTTGAGCGGATTTATTTAGGAAGTACGACATTATTTTTTTTTGCTATGGACCTTGTGATTTAAAAAGTCACACCGGGGTTGTATGGCATCTGGTGGTTAAAACGTTCCAAATTGAACACTTTTGCCTGAGAGCTCGAGGATCGCTTCAGTTTCGGTGATGCTTGTGATGTAAGTATCTCATATGACCTTCTTACTAATTTTTTTCAATATCTGCTCGTTGCACTTTAATTCTTTCTTGAAGCAAGGTACTATGGAGTTGGTTACTCATGTATTGCTTCATAGTAATTTATTTCCCTTAAATTAGTTTGTATTTCAAGTTTAACAGTCTTATGCAAATTTTTATTTCTCTTTCAAAGTCTTTTGGAGTCCCCTCATTGGTGTGTTCCTGGTTTACCATTCAAGGTGCATGGACGTCACTTTGTGTGCTTCCCCTACGTCAGCAGGTTCTGACGTCACACTGCCTGTTGCTTTAAAAATGTCTCACGTCGGCTGATCATTGTCGTGGGTATTCAAATTTCTTGTATGCTGTTAACTTCAATCCTCTAATTCACGGAGATGGCCTCACCTGGTGTTTGGAGCTCTTTGTCCGCGACCCTTGCTAAATAAGGTAAAAGAACTTGGTTATAATTAACTATACCATTTTCAACCATTATCTTCTAAAGTTTGTTGACGCCCTAGGCCATGGTATGGAGTCGTTTCGTTATAACAGGGTTCCGTAGTGTAATTTTGCAATTGGCACCATTCTGTTGCGAGTTTGGATAATTCCATGAATATTGTGAAGACCCGTGCGGGATTAGGTTTGGTATTTGATTTTTATTCTTGGTTATTCCAGGCTAATATGTTTTCGCATTTTGTCATCCGTAGTGCTATCAGCAGTGCCTTATAGCGAGGTTTTGCTCGTATCCTGTGCCTGACTATAGTCAAGAGTGTCTTTACGTTTAGTAATCTTCTTCATCATTAGGTAAAACCTTTGTGACTTTAACCATTGTTTTACGTGAAGTAGCCTATTGCGCCTGGATCTTGGTATCTTCTTGTACAGTATGCAGCCAGCTTGTGCTTGGTTAATTTCCCCAGTGCTGACTTCGCATAGCTTCGCTGCTGTACACCCGTAAAATTACGCAGACTCCCACTTTCTCGTCTGAACCTCGGACCGAACACTCCTTTGGTTTTTTTGTTGTTGTTCGTCTTTTCTATTGTTAATAATATTTATGACGCAATTGCACGGGTCATCAAATGACTTGTTTTTGTAAAACCAGTGAGTATTCCTGCCTGCACCTTAAATAAATGTCTCCCAATACTTTTGAAAATGAAAATTCGCCT
>JAHWFP010137310.1:27919-49611 GCA_023313725.1 Lithobius niger | reverse complement strand
CAGATATTATTTTAGTCAGAGTATTATTTTAAATCATAAACGTTAACAGACAAGCACTCAAAAGGTATCACCATTCGAAATCACACCAAGGCGAATTTTCATTTTCAAAAGTATTGGGAGACATTTATTTAAGGTACAGAGCAGGAATACTCATTGGTTTTACTAAAACAAGTCATTTGATGACCCGTGCAATTGCGTCATAAATATTATTAACAATAGAAAAGACGAACAACAACAAAAAAACCAAAGGAGTGTTCGGTCCGAGGTTCAGACGAGAAAGTGGGAGTCTGCGTAATTTTACGGGTGTACAGCAGCGAAGCTATGCGAAGTCAGCACTGGGGAAATTAACCAAGCACAATCTGGCTGCATACTGTACAAGAAGATACCAAGATCCAGGCGCAATAGGCTACTTCACGTAGAAGAATGGTTAAAGTCACAAAGGTTTTACCTAATGATAAAGAAGATTAATAAACGTAAAGACACTCTTGACTATAGTCAGGCACAGGATACGAGCAAAACCTCGCTATAAGGCACTGCTGATAGCACTACGGATGACAAAATGCGAAAACATATTAGCCTGGAATAACCAAGAATAAAAATCAAAAACCAAACCTAATCCCGCACGGGTCTTCACAATATTCATGGAATATATCCAAATTCGCAACAGAGTGGTGCCAATTGCAAAATTACACTACGGAACCCTGTTATAACGACACGACTCCATGCCATGGCCTAGGACGTCAACAAACTTTAGAAGATAATGGTTGAAAATGTTATAGTTAATTAATAGCAAGTTCTTCTACTTTATTTAGTAAGGGTCACGGACAAAGAGCTCCAAACACCAGGTGAGGCCATCTTCGTGAATTAGAGGATTGAAGTTAACAGCATACAAGAAATTTGAATACCCACGACAATGATCAGCCGACGTGAGACATTTTTAAAGCAACAGGCAGTGTGACGTCAGAGCCTGCTGACGTAGGGGAAGCACACAAAGTGACGTCCATGCACCTTGAATGGTAAACCAGGAACACACCAATGAGGGGACTCCAAAAGACTTTGAAAGAGAAATAGAAATTTGCATAAGACTATTAAACTTGAAATACAAACTAATTTAAGGGAAATAAATTACTATGAAACAATACATGAGTAACCAACTCCATAGTACCTTGCTTCAAGAATGAATTAAAGTGCACCGAGCAGATATTGAAAAAATTAGTAAGAAGGTCATATGAGATACTTACGTCACAAGCATCACCGAAACTGAAGCGATCCTCGAGCTCTCAGGCAAAAGTGTTCAGTTTGGAACGTTTTAACCACCAGATGCCATATAACCCCGGTGTGACTTTTTAAATCACAAGGTCCATAGCAAAAAAAATAATGTCGTACTTCCTAAATAAATCCGCTCAAAGCCACTCAACGAAGCCACTCGACGAAGCCACTCAAAGCAATAATGAAAAACAAATTCAGTATGCTCAAACGAAAGCAGTTCGAAAAAAAAAAAGGTTTAACCTTCCACCATGGCTTCCTGTTATCACCATACCGAAGAACCCACAATTAGTATATCACTGACAAGGCAATTAAGACTTTACAAACCAACACCAGCGAAATACCTAGCAATAACTTAAAATAAGTTACGTATGCCAGCATGACAAATTTATAGGCGTTATTTTGTGGCAAAATCAAACGAAGTCAAGAACCCAACACGAAATCGTAAGAGGGAATTAAGAGGAGAAAAATCAAATAAAAAATCAAGAAAAAAAAAGGTGCGAGAAAGAAAAAACCACAATAGCAACATAGGTCTCGGTAGTTACAACAGATCCAAAATCACACCCTCAGGACATATTACTGAACAAACCGAAAAACATTACCTGCGGGAGGAAAAGTACTGTACCTTCTGGTTTCCTTAAACATTACACCACGAACCAGTTACAGGATGCATGCAAAAACACACAAACTTAGAAACAAGCGACTTCCAAGGGAAGATAAGGAGTAGGTGGGGACAGTTTACAAATGGGAACTTATATGGAAAAGGGAAAATGGGACAAAAGAAACACCTGTAAAAGATATAGGAAGTGTAACACCGGGAACTATGCCAAACCAGCACTGTAACCTGAGCAGTAACATTATCAGATGATCCAGAAATAACCACTTAAGACAAAGAAAAGGTATCAAAGACACGATCACAAAACAACTACACAGCCATTTATGGTCAAAGAAAAGAAAAACCTTAAAACAACAAAAGCACGAAATATTAGTAGCATCATATAAATCTTACAAAAGAGCCCTATCACTCAGTGCCATCCCTACGACCAAGAAGAAGTAAAACGAAAAGTAAAGCTAAAATTCAACCCCATTCTAATTTTCTACTCACTCCAAATTTAAAATCGAAGAAAAGCCTGAACAATTTTTACGGAGGAAACTTAACGACACCGAGTTATCATTAAAAAAAAGTCCAGTTAAACGAAAAGAAGCGACTAAAATCTAATATCCGACTTCCAAAAATAGCCACATTCCTCAGTCATAGGATAATAAGACATACAAAAAATAAATAAGATAAGAAAAAATCAAAATGGAAAATTCATCAAAACACAACACACAAAAATTTTAAAAAGCAACAAAAAATGACAAAGTGTTCAAGCGGGAGTTAACGAGAACAAGATTTATTCACAAAATGGTGTAAGCCGAGAAAAATGTGAAGTCCCAGGAATCATTTTTCCTTTGACCGGATCCTTCAACCTGTAATATAACGGAGTTATGACTTCATGAATGTTGTAAGGACCCTGGAATATGGGTGCAATTTCTAGTTGAAGTCCTTAACTTTATTAGCAATGTAGTGAGTGCGGTGCAGCACCTCAACACCAACCTTGTAAGAGTATGGTTTGTTACCCTCATCAGCCTTTGCCGTATTTAGGACTTGTTGGTCACGCAAAGATTCCCTAGCCAAAGCTATTGCATTTGACAATCTGCAAGATTTTTTACAGCCCATTCTCTCGGCTTTTTATCCAAGGGGCTCGTGATTTGAGGACCAAAAGTCCCAGGGATTCTCATTTCTCAACCGTGATGCAACACTGATGGACTGAAACCAGTAGTACGTGAGTTCGAAGCTCGCAATGCCATTAGAATCATGGGTAAATCTAAGTCCCAGGATTTATGTGAAGTACTCATCCTTGCTCTTATCAGGCTTTTAACAGAACAAATTAATCGTTCCGCTTGATTACCCACCGGCGAATAAAAAGAGAGAAAAAGTTTGTTTACTGCCTAACATTTTCGCTAGGCAGCGCATCACGCTGTTGAGGAAAGATTTCGCTGACCAATTGTTTACATTGGCCGTAACGAGAGAATACCTCCTTCACAAGTATTTCAGCAATCATCACAGCTTTAGCATCCCTCATAGGAAATAGTTCAGGCCACTTTGTTATAATGTGAAGGACTGTAAGCATATACTTATGATCACGGTTAGAGCGAGGGTAAGGACCAGCCACGTTGATACAGTAGTATCGCCAGGAAGCTGTGGGATTGGAACAGCACCTGGCGCCCTACGCAATACCACCGGATTAGATTTACACATTTGACATTTGGTGCACTTCCTGATTAAAGAGGAGACATCTTTAGCCATTTCAAACCAGGTTGAATGACGTTGAAGTAACGGAACAGTTTTAGCTACATCCAGGTGTATAGTGACTGGACCCATGTCAGCAGCAACAACGAGGAGTGCTCTCTCTGGAGGAGGAATTAAAGCACAGAACTGTTCCTCACCTAAAGATGTACTAAAAGTATGCCCAATAATGCCATTATTAATGGAAGCATTATAAGAAACATGCTTGGCATTACGACCAACGGGAGTAGCAGAAAAAGCAGTGCCATCAACCACAAATGTCTTCACCAGACGTAAGGTAGGGTCAGTTTCTTGTGCTTCACGAAGTCTATCAACGTCGTCATTGCCCAAGATACATTCAGAGGTAATCAAAGAATGCCTAGATAAACAGTAGGCCACAGTATTTGAAGCACTTGATTAATAGTGTGGTAGGGCAGTCACTAGAACACGACAACCTTCCGGTTTAACTTATGTAAATGTACAACGTCGCACGACACGTGGTGTAAAACCAAATAAAAACAAGGACGCGTCTGAAAGACGTGTCGTCACTTCCGTCAAAAATGGATGATAATAAAAACACGTCAGCAGTTCGCATAGAAAATGAAAAACATCTCTGTGACGTCACGCATATGTGTACAGGCATGTCAGAATAAAAAAATGTTAATTTAATAATGAAACAATACGTCACTAGATAGGGTAGTAAATATAAAATACTTGTGTGACGTCACACAGATGTGTACGGACATGTTAGAACACAGAAATTCTAAAGTAAAGCGTAGAACCACCAACAGATGGCGATACAATTTTCAGTTCGCAGTAGCATAGTGTGGGTGGAACGAGGAACCTTCAGTTTCGGTTATGGAATTAGAAATGAAAATGTATTATGTACTCTCAGATCGAAAAACGCATCTATTTTAATGTTGTGTCTATTTGTTTCACTAGGACGTATTGATAAACACAATATATAAAAATAGATTTATTAACACCATGAAGTATTTACAAACAATATTTATTTAACAACAGTACATTCATCTTCTTGAGACTGTGATTTTATCGAATAATGACCGTATGCTAATGTTTTCACTCGCAAGGTAATACCCACCGTTTCACGTCTTGTGCACTTCGGGAAAGTTCATTCTGTGTAACATTGAAAATCGCGTGTTTGTAGCTTCGAATGGCAGTTTGTTCAAAACTATAGTACGTGTGATCGTTCAGGCATGATAGAAAATGGACGGGAGTAACTACATTCTGTAACACACTCGTTTTAATTCCTTTTCCGACCCTTTTCCATGTATCAGCGTACGATATTGTGTACAATTTGAATTTGAGACCTACAAAAGTGTCGATAGCTCAAGTGGGACATTCGTCTTTCATAACACCAGGTTTTTTCTTATTAGAAATGTTATACAGAAAATGATCAACTGGATAGTTACTGGTGTCATAAAGGTGCATGTCAGACAACATGTCGGAATACACATCAGGAGTAAAAATTTGATATACGAAGAAATCGGTATCGGACGTAAGCAAATGAACGTTTGAACCGTACTTGCGTTTCATATGATCATAGTGACATCGGTACATACATAATTTTGACTCATCCAAAACTGCACTACCAATATAGATAGGTTGATTTAGCACAACCTTTGGATTAAACAATTTGAACATGATCAAATCAGGAGCGAGAATATCAAAATAGTCAACATTGGGTCGTTTCATAAGCTTGGAAAAGTGTTGCTCATTAGTTGTCAATTTGATGTCAACTTGTTTTCAAAGGTTCTGAATTGCCTTACCATAAATCACGTTATTCATATTTTCGTAGGTAGTCCTCTCAAATTCGGTAGTATCCGCCATAGAAGTGTTGTAATCTACATAAGGCTTTAACCAAGCCTTTTCTGTGAACCGAAAAGCTTTATGAACTTTTGTAACCACAAGTCCTTGTTGAATATAATATGCAAGATTTCTATGATGACAAACGTATCTTTCCCTATTCATGAGATGGGCACTAACTTTCCGCAATCACCGTGTACGGATTGATGTTCATTTAAAGATTTATTAAAAGAAGAGAGCATACTATTGGTGATCACTATGTTTTCAGGTGCTAAAGGATAGTCGGAATGACTATCATGCAACGTTTTGGGATAGGTCATGTCAATCATGAGCAGATAGCCAGTTGTCGAATCAGCTGGAGCTGATAACACCGTAGATACCACAGTTTCTAGCTCTGCAGGTGTTAACCAACGGAAATTAGAATACGGAACCGGCATACACAAACAAAATCCGTACAGGTTATTTTCATCTAAATATACAATATAGTTTGTATCTAGGGTAGGGCCATAATCGGACAACATCGAATTATTAGCCTTAGCGTAACGTTGTGAAACAATAGACACACATCCTCTTATAGAACTTTCAAACATAATGTACATATCAGGATCTGTAAGCAATTGTAATTTCTCAGATGTCATTCGTAACACATAGGGCATCGAATCCCGAGACATATTTGTAATACCGGGATTTCGGGATTCTTTTCTCTCAATCCCGGGATCCCGGGATAAATCCCGAAATTTCGGGATTTATTCTTATGATTTTCAGTGGCCAAACAAAAATTCATGAAAGGATGTGAGCGTTCGATGACTTCATTGTTTAAAATACTCACAAGATAAAAGAAAAGTGAGCACTGGTAGTTAGTAGCATGCTCTTTGTTTATTGAAATGATCTGCTATTTTTTCAACGTTTAAATCAGTGAGAGAGTATTGAACTTGTTTTTTTAAAATCTAGTTGTAACACATTTCACACTCTGTAGACTGTACTGCAGTTACTGCGACCCGGTGCCTGCACATCCACGAGCAATGGAAGAACAAATTGATGGTTAGGGTTATTTCCTCCAGGAGTACATCTTCCAATATGGCCACTTTTATGATGTACTCCTGGAGGAAATAGCCCTAACCTTCAATTAATTATGTTTACTCATATACTTCACTGGTCGCGGGCGGTTAATTACTGCCTGTTATTCATGGTCGTCGTACTACACGTGTGTGCAGTGTAGGATGTTGATTTTGTAATTTGTTTCGTAAGTCTATACTATCATTGGACTATACTGCTGAACTGCACCAGAATTACATGAGTGCCGTGGCTGGCAACGGGCAGGGAAGAAGATGCAATGGCATCTGTGAGAATTGTTGAGCGGTAGTTAAAGAACCACATATTTAAAAGATAGCTGTAAAAAAATCACTGAATCGTTAAAATATAGATGTAAGCCGTAAACTTAGTGCTCTGAAGAACAGACACAAGCAAAAGACATGTAAGTCATTAGCGTCACTCTGATACGTGCAAAAGAATCTCTAGCCTCCCAAAAAACAAGCTGGAGCTTCTTTGTACGTTTCAGTGCGACAGTGATGCTTACACATCTTTTTCTTGTGTCTGTTCCATTAGACCATTAAGTTTTGTTGAGGATTTCATCCGTATTTTAATGCCTACGCGGTTTTTTACTACTACTATCTGTTAGGCTACTTTTCTTGTCCAAACAAGAAAAACAACAACAATAAGAAGGTTGTAATGACCTTAAAATAACTGTTATAAGAGTCTGAGCCTTTTTAATACTTATGTTTGAAACTATAAAAATTGAAAAATCGGTTTGATGGTGAGAGAAAAACTCCCAACAAGAACAACAACAAGAATCTTCTCAAAAGGTCCCAGCCCTTGTTAATATGTGTCGAGGCGCCATTAAGCCTCAATTCCCCCTTGTTAATACCAATATTTTAAGCTATAAAAACTGAAAATCGATTCGTTGGTTCTATCCCTGCTAGGTAGGGCAAAAGTTTCTCCAACAAGAATAGCAACAACAACAACAACAGGAATATTGTAGTCACATTCAAATAGCGTTTTTAGCTGTAAAAGTTTTAAATCGGATCATTGGTGTGATATCATCCAACAAAATTAGCAACAGCAATATCTTAGTCACATTAAAATAGCGTTGAAAAGGCCCTGGTCCTTATTAATATCTACATTTTAAGCTATAAAAGTTGGAAATGGGTTCACTAGTTCGCTCCTTAGTTAAGAGCAAAATTTCCTCAAGAAGGAGAAACAAAACAACACGAACATTGCCACATCAAAAATTTTAGCTTACGAAAGATCCTAGGCCTTTTTTGTACTTAAGTTTTAGCTTGTAAATCGATTCATTGGTTCTATCTACAGGTGAGTACCATGAGTCCCAACAACAAGAACAACAACAACACCAACAATAAATGGCCTGCTGTGGAGGTTAAAAGGTTCGATTGTTGTCATTAAAATATTTAATGCAGTGAAATACTTAATGACACTACTCCAACTTCCGAATTTCGTTGGTGCATGTCAATTCTGTGGGCAACTATAGGATTTCAAACTTTGATTTTTAACATGGAAGTTCATGCTGAAGCTTACAAAAGGATCGTTGTTGCAGTACTTTATTAGCAATGACGATGCAGTAAAAAGACAAATACATACACTTTTAGTTTTTTTTTTGTGATGCGTTTGTAATTGCGTGTTAACGTTACTTCTCTTTTTGACGCCATACTAAGCAAAAGGCGAATTCAACATATAAATTTTTATTCATTTTCTTTGATGGTGTTGAAGGCCACTGAAAAACTTGTCAAATCCAACCATGATCTAGAATTTAGATGTTGTTATCAGTAGTTACTCGGGTGTGCACACGAGAGGAAGGAAACATTATTCACGAAAAAAAACGAATTAAATTATAACTTTTTTACACGAATTTTGCCTATTTTCAATATCGGAAATCCTGGGATTTAGGAAACTGTAATCCTGGGTTATTCGGGACTAAAAAATGATCGGGATCCCGGAATCCTGGGATTCAGGATCCCAAGATTGGATGCCCTAGTAACACAGGTTCCCACGATAAACCTGGAAGAGTAAAGAAATGACATGGTCTAATCTGTACTGTAATAAGCAGATTTTTCGAAAGTTTTCAAAACAGTCAGCTAATAGACGGGAATCGGTCATGAAATACAAATCGTGGTAGTCACCTAACATCTTGCAATCAGTTTCTTTCCAAACAGTAACGGCATAATTGTAATTATCATCCGTGATGTCGATAACAATTAGCGAGTAATAAAATGATTCCTTTGATGGCAAAGTCAATTCGTCAAATCGTTCGACACTATCAACATATTCGTAGGGATAAATACCCTTTCGTGAGAGGAGATGAGAGGAAGTTGGAAATACATTGTCTAGAACTGGGAAATGTTGTAACGTTTCGGTCAACGTACTCAAAGATGATGATAAAATTTGGTAAGAGTCTAGGAAGTGAAACTGGTTGCCATTTCGTAAAGCAGTAAATCGCTCGGTATTTTGAGGGATAACATGAATCTGATCTTTGCCAAAGTAAGTTAAGCCCATCGTAATTCGGTGTGCATCTTATGACTTTAAATTATGGAAGAAAATGGGAAGCACATTTCTGTACTTATAGTACAAATTACATCTATTGTGAGAGGCACCACAATAACGTTCTGTTCATCTACACGAAACTGTTTGTCACAAATATGACAATGTGTAGCGTTACTACAATCATACAGCACATCACCAGTTATTAACATGGGGTTAAGAAGACTTTTAAAATGGTCTACATAGCCCCAGACTAATAATAAATTATTGAAGAGATTAGTAACGCAGTCTTCACCTCTATAAACAGGTTTACCGTGAACCTTTCCATCGTATCTGATCAATACGTAAGAATAACCACAAGGTATATGTAAATGCGTCTTATGTGTAAAAGAATAAGAGGGATCGGCTTTACAAGTATGAAGACGTACAAGAACAGACTCGAATTGGGCATATAATACAAAATGATGTGGGAACTGGTGATCATACCTACTAAATTCCATAACACTATCTGTTGGCCTTTCAAGACGTTGTGGCTTCATGGTTTTACTGATTAGCAAATTATCAGACAATTGCTTGATGGGAAAGATACACATACAATAAGGACATAGCCTACTGAAGCACGTCTGTTAGAAGTGAATAATCTGTTAAAATGTCTAATGAGACAATAATGTTTATCTTCTACAAGGAGCAACTTTATCTCGGGACAATTAACACGTTTGCTAATAAATATGAAAAATATATTAGAGTCCTCGTATCCATACACGCAGATGGACAGGTTATTCTGTGTTTCAAACCTAGCAATCTGATCAACTGTGGTTGGGAAGGAAATACCACTTACGTTCAGGTCATCAACATATGTTGTGTAACGACTTAATCTACCAGGATTGTGTGAACAGGGTGTAGGGCGGCAAGAATTGAATAAACATTTGTGGTCTTTGCACTGGATGTTAACAATAGTGTGTTTAGAGATTAATCTCTTGTATAGCTTGGCTGTATAACAGCCTCCAGCATGTGGTATGTACCTGCCAACATGTACATCAAAGCGTTCAATATTGACTACGACCCAACCTGACCCATGTTTGTGGAATTCGTCCAATTGTCGTAAAATTGTCTCAATGATTAATTTGAGTTCGTGTTCAATTTCCAGTGCAGATATAAAACATTGTGCTGTACTGCATGCAAAAGTAAATCGACATTTGTTCGGTGTCTCCATTCACGTGTGTTTTTTTTCTTCTGTAGCTGTGATGCAACAAAATGTTTATATGTAACAGCCCTGTTAGCACCTCAGTGAATAACGACACAATATGGGGAGTGATGTCCTGTAAATATTGTTGAATGTCCATAGTTAGAGTAGGCTCACTGCATACGTAGTGTGCACAGAAATTATTAAAAGAGGATGCATTCAAGGTAAATGGTGAAATGACAGGCATTTGTGGGTGTTCTTCGTGACAATGTTGTATCATTGAGTCTGACAACGTGTAAGCAATGCTAAGTATGGACATAATTATTGTCTGTAAAATCGCAAGTTAACGGTTTTCCATTCGTAGTTTCACCATCGACGGAAAGCATTAAAGAACAAAGATTGTTATGTCCGAAAATGAATGGGTCTTGACTGTAGTCAACGTTGTATGCATCGTGTCTGACTAATGCGATCGTTACGCGTGAAGCACATTACCATTAAAGATGTTATCAATTTGTTCGCTACTCACACCACTGAGCAAAGTATGCATTTTGATTTCAGTTTTTCTGTAAGGATATTTTGAGCAATAGTGAACGCACGTGCGTGTGCAAGTAAATATTAGGTGATGGTGTCACTTTACGGATGTGCAGGGAAGCATCTAAGAATTCTACAATAGGAGCAAGACCAGCTGTCACACCATTCGCTGTTAAATACAAATGGAACTCTGGCTTGTTAGGCACAAATCGGAACTTGATTTCAGTGTTATTTAAAATAAGTTTAGGTTGCATAACAAGGTCATGATGTATTATTCCTAATAATTCGACTTCTCCACTGCTGGCAAAATGGCTCCTCCGATCATTAAATGGCATAAAAAAGAAGAATACAGTTGGGTATCTTTAGCTTCCTTCCCATAACTCAGCAGTATTTGTAAATAGGCCTTATAACCGTAGTTGTCGTTGGTGCCGGTAGCTAATTTCCCATTTATGGTAATGTCGACTTGCGAAAACATGGAATTAAGCCAAAGATTCGTAGTGCCAACTTCCGTGTTGTCACCCGCTTTCTAGTTAACACCTGGTGACTTTGAGACCTTCACTTTCAAGTAAAATAATGTTTGTGATAAGTCGAAGTAATTTTCTGAACTAGGAACTGTGAAATACAAAACTTGAGTAGATGCAATGTTCACAGTGGGCCTATATTCCACATATTTAGTTTTTTGTATAGAAAGCTGTGTAAGCGCATCGGAAAAAATATCTAGAGGGCTAAGCAAGCACTCACACGAAGAGGGATGAATAAACGCCATCACGAAGAATGATTGTACGTACGCTCAACATGCAATTTATATACAGCTAGTCCAAATACGTTTTAATATTAGTTTTTTTTGCATTTACAGCCTTTATTACAAAATGTTTTTTCTTTCGTTTTCTTCCTTTTCCTCCTTGGAGTTTAGAAGCAACATTTCCAGCTATCCCTCTGGCAATCTCGTGCAGTCTGTTTACAGCAGCCATTTTAAAACTTTTTCCAGCAAGCACATCACCACCAATGTTAATGCCTGCACCGAGTGCTTTGCATCCCAGATACGAACCTGTACCTTTCAAAAAGGGAAAGGCTATGCATCCTAGGGAACTTAACACGGAGCCAAAACCGTGGCCGTGTTGATTTGTACATCCGAAGTAGAAGGGGATTCCCCCTCCCATCTGATTTATGTAGTATTCGGAGTATGGGCACCTCTTCATGATGACGAGTGAGAAGGAGGATGATAGTGTAACAGTATTTATAAATAATCGCTTCAACGTCTTGCGTGACAGAAATGTAACACACAAATAACTCCTCCGTAGCTAGCAAATACGATAAGTCTTCCAGAATCGTCACGCAGATCTATCTCTACATATTTAATCGATAACGTTTGTAATGGAAAGTAAAAGAGTCTTCGAAACTCAAAGTTTGTGTCTTCGCCAGTTTCCCCTTGAAAGGGTGATCTCCTCAGCAATGACACGCATGAATCTCCCACCAACTGGTGCTGAATTATATTACAATAGATGAAAACAGATTGTATGGTCGTGTCGGTTTTCTCTATGACAGGGAATGTGGTATGAACCGACGACTCTTCTTTAGACGTTAGGTTAGGAAATTGTTTGGAATGAAAGCTGAATCTCATAGCTAGTTTAGGGCCTAAATTGAGCCTCACGTAATATTCTTCAGTAACATCGTCATTCACAGAATAAGCACTTGTACGTTCATCATACGAAATATTAGGCAACCCATTTTCAGCTACTCGCTTCATATGACTGTTTGGATCTGCATATTCACTGTGAAATGTTTTGATTTCCGTGTTGATTGTAGTCATTAAATCGTGCATGCTTTCGTACCGTTTCTCACCACGTGTACAGTCCAAAATATGGTTCACATCACTCGGCTTTCATAAACTAGCAATGTTTGTTTTTTCTTCCGGTGCCAAATCCTTTTCCACATCAGGCTCCCCCTCTCCCGGCTGTCAGTACTCCAACAATAATAACCGGGCTTCATCTTCGTGCCTACGTAAGACGATACCGATGTTTTAACTGAACGAATTTGAAAATGAAATCTGAGCTAATGCAACTTCATAACTGAAATCAAGCTCTAGAGACGAGGATAAACAGGTTATGTAATGCTGTGAAGTATTTTCAGGAAATATGTCCATGCTACTATTAGATGGCAGAGTAAGCCATACTTCATCAGCCAGCACGTGTTAACCAGATCCGTCTCCCAACGATTAAATGATGGAGGATAATTGAGCCACTTAACGAAATACTCCATTCGTCCCGCACGTTTCCTGGTTTTAAGCACACTTTCAACTTTGTAGGTCTTGGGTGGTACCACTTTCTGTAGTTATTGTTTGTAGAATGTACCCACAATATCATTCCCATCGTAATTGCACAGTTTACAAGTAGGGATCGAGTGTTTTTTAATTTTTTACTTAACATACACTATTTTGTCGGTCCAATTTGGTTCGTATCCTTTAGTGAAAACGTTTTTCTTCTTACTCATCATCACCGCATCACCGACTGAAAACCCAAATCCGAACAAATTTACAAACACTTCCCCTATATTTCGATCGTCGACCCGGTTTGGGCTCATCTTAATACTTCTGTGATAGGAATTGTTGTAGGCTGAGACGAACGAAGGTGGTACGTCGATGTATCGTTTTGTGTTTTTCACTAGCATGTAACGCCACATCACGGACCGTAGGCCCCGAAAATATCTTTGTATCACACTAGATTTTATATCTTCATTTTCTGTATTGCACTGATTAATACCGTACTGATTCACAACCTTTTGTACGTTAGAATTCCGGGACTCAGTTCCTTTTTCAGAAAAAAATGTCTTATTTTTGGCATTTTACTGAAGACTCCTTTTAATGCCACAGCAACGCTAATACCATCTTTACGTTTTAAAGGTACAACTTCGACACGTTTTGTAAACACGTCGATAACAGCTAACAGCCAATTCACCCCATCATTGAATTGCGCTAAATTCGATACATTGGCTAAATCAGCCGTTAGCACGTTGAAAGGCCCACTGGTACGTATTCTATTACGTTTGAATTTTCAAACTACAGGTTTGAAGAGGGTGTACGTTTCTTCACCAGCCAACCATCGTTTAATTACGTCTAAAGGAACCGAACGTCCGGTCGCTTTAACAGCTATAGCTAAACGAAATACAACACCGAATGACCCGGGCGAAGCCAAATCGTAATAATTTTTTCTAACAGCTGACGTACGTTGTTAGTGGAGGTCATTCAACCACGAGGCCTCGCTTCGATCCTTCCGTGTTTCCTGGAGCGGTTCATTGTCCCATTGGAGCGAGGGTGCGTCGTCATAAAAATGGATTTAATCCAAATTAACTAATGAATTGGTAGTAGGCGTATCATGTCTTCGAAGTTGGTCAGATCGACGCATTTTTCTTTTATAGGGAATTTTCCGTCTCATTATATCCATACCTGGAACGTGTCTCATATCAGCACGCAAACATTTATTATCTGTAATTCTTCCTAGTATTAATTTGACCACGTCACTACTGGGCACAACCTATCCGTCGCTTTTAATCAATTGACCTGTATTATCAAAATTTACTGAACCACTATTTAGAAAACGTGAAATTCTTCCCCTGTATTTTTGTGGGACATCAGTGAAATCCGCGACGTAAAGCACCTTCATTGTCGGAAGATATAGTACTGTCGGATTGAGGCACTTCACTTGTTTCACTCTTAATAGTATCCAACGTATCCTTCCCCGAGGGGGTGCGCGCTGCCCGGCGGCGAAGACTCACCACCCCCGTCGTACCTGTTAACGATGACAAAATAACCTTTAACGATTCATCTAAATACTTCTTGTCTACATCTAAATACCTCTGTAAGGTCTGGGTTATAGCTTAGCTTTTTGGTAATCATCGTTAGCCAACACCTCCCTCATCGAAACGTCTAGTCTCGATAGAGGACGGCTAAATAGTAATTTAGTTGGGTCTGACGGTGGTTGAGGGGTGGGAGCGATACCACCAACGGGCACTAACTGTATTTGGGTGAACATCGTTATTTATCGCTGAAAAGACCTCCGATAACGTTGATAATAGGTCCACCTAATGCACCCAACACGGGACTTAGTAGAGCTCCTAGGAATCCCCCAGATTGAGTTTTTGTTAATTTATGTTGTTTCTTCTTACGAGAGCAGGTTTTCATAGTCAATGCTATCAACGTTTTCTTGTATTTCTTCAACTGCCTTTTCTGAGAATCATTTAAAGGAACACAGCCTTTGAGGGGATTCAGGGAACAGAGACAAATAATATCTTGAATTTTCGGACACTCCAGTAGAGTTTTCTTCACGTGTGTTTTGACTTTCTTCGAATGTAATAACGCTAATACAGGTATATAGTCCTAGACTGTTTACATTAGCTTATTAGGCATCTTTGGGTACAAAGACTATTATAGGAATCTTAAAAATATTGGAATGAAAGCGTAAATGTTCCGGAGTAGATGGGTATAAATCAATAAATAAAAAATCAAACGGTTCTTTTGTCGCTTCCTTGTATACACTTAACATAAATTTCGCTCCAACGGATAGCTGGTTTCCAAAATGTTTAATTTGATTTTGATCCCAGCAGCATTTGAACAAGGCAAAATATTGTGTATTTAAAGAGGTAGTCCTGAGTGACTTCTGAAAATGTTATGCACTACACAAACTAGAGAAATTCTTCTGTGAATAGTTCCTTTCATTGTGATATCGTTCACTAACGATTCAGGAATCGTATGTATGACGTCATCACAAATTAACATACAATCCTGAGGAACAGAGTCGTATATTTCTCGTGTAAAACTTTCTTGAAAAGAAATGGGCACACAACTGTGAACTTTAAGTTCATCAAATTTAGTTTGATATTTGCCATAACAATAAACTATCGATGTCAGACTCGGATTAATGATTTCTTGAGAACGCTGTAACTGAACGATGGCTAACGTCTTACCAGCAAATGTAGGACCAGAAAAAATATAATTGCTAGGATGTAACAACTTCATATCCATGCTGAACTCTGTTCTCCCACACACCTCATTTATACAGACAAATTGTATAGGTTTTTATTTAGTGAATACTAGTCAAATAATATAATTATTTTTTGTATATTTATTATATATGTATTATAAACAAATTTAAGCAGAATAGAAAGACGACTCGAGTGACCCAACTAGAATGACTCGAGTTGGGTTTAAAAAAATATGATGCAAACTAAATTACGTTACCTTTCCCACAAATTATACGTGATAAGTCCAAAAGACAACGTAAATAGGTTCTCAAACGTATTTTTTTAAAATAAAATAGATAGTAATTTACAGCACGAATGAGATTTATTAACTCTTATTACATCGGATTAGGTTGTACGTACACATTCATCAATCTTGCTTGAATGTTTGGATACAAATTTGCATGTCTCATTAACCACGGGTCTTCTAAATCCAGGCTGACATTTGCGTATTTTTCTAACCTACTTGGCAGCATGTGTTGGAACGAAATCACGTCACAGTCTATTGTTTTCAGATTTTTCACTGGGTTATTATCGTGCGTGGGCAGATTTGTCAAAAAGTTCCGTCTTGTAGTCTAGGTTGGTAACGACACTATTTTCGGTTGATTTGTTGGAAGTATCGTCATCAGTAGAGCCAACACTACATCAGAGTCCACCTTCGTGATAAATCGGAAATATCCGTGAAGTCCGTCGTTGTTAGTTCCCAAACAGTAACTTTCAATATTATATTCTGCCATAAATGTTTCCACAACTTGATGAAAATGACTCCTACGCAGAGTTGGTCCGATTAACGTAACCCAGTATGTCTCACATCGCACATTGTCACGGGGCTTAGGTGATGCACGGCGGCATCGTTTTCGTAGAGGTTGAGGAGTGGGAGGCGCGACTGTAGGTGTATCGTATTCCATGATGTCAGTACAAGTGATAGTCTGCAGAGTTGACTATCCTCGCTTTTATTTTACGAATTTTGGTGATGTCATCATCGTGTGGTAATCACAATAATAAGTGGCTTTAAAAAAGAACACTTTGTTATTTGATGTATTGGACAGAAATGATATTTTATACAATCTAAAGAGAGTGTGGGTGCTTTCGGACACGGAATCAAGTCACAGGATTTGACACGACACAGACGTTGTAAATAATGTTTCAAATGGATGTCACCTTTAACGTAAAATACGGAATATTGATTATAAAATTGTATTCGTCGAATTTCTCTTGTAACAAATTTAAGATCTAAATCGAATGGACCGTTGGAAAATTTATCATTATATAAAATGTGTTCAGAGAACCACACTGTTTGACGATATTTTTCGTTAAGTTTACAGTTTAATATGTACTTGGGAATTTTAACTCTATAATGCGTCTTAATATGAAAGGACACTAACGATATTTTTTTGATAACGTACCGTGATCCTACAAAATATCCGTTTGCACAAACAACGAAGTCGATACATTCTCGTTCTTGTATAAACCCACTTATTTCACCATTTTTATATGTCCTACTCACTCTTTACTATTCCTACGCATTTCAACCAGTTTTAACTAAGTTCGGATAACTTTTCCATCAATTTTTTTTAAACCAGCATCATTTTTGTAAGTTTCAATCAGATTTACTACTGACGTCATATTCGACTAGTTTAAAAAACGTTCTATCATTGAAATAATCAATGTTTTCAGTCAGTTTTAGTAACATACTGACATCCTTACAATAAGTTATTGTTAGAACAAACGATTGACGTTATTGTTGAAACAATCGCTTTCATTTGATGTTTTAAAGCAAATAATTAAATTTCGAAGCACGCTTTACATATTGGTTCCTCTTCAGAAATTGCATTGTAATAGCCTTCAATGGCACAGGTCCCATCAACTAGAATTTTTAATTGTTCAGTAGACAAGTCAATTTGTTTACGATTCAATTAAACGAAACTGATTATTTTCCCGTGTTCTGCTGTGTTATATTGCACTCCTATTTTTCCGGTTGTAAATAATACACCTAAAGGTAGTAATGATTGTTGTATTTGATCGTACCATACGTGTGATTGACAGGCAATCTGTCGTCAATCGTTCATTCCCATAGAAATCTCGACACCCGCCGGAGTGTAAGACAATGCGTTTGGCACGCATTTCCGGATATGAACTCTTATTTGTTTTTCCCATTCGCTCACCGGCGCAAAACTGTTGGAGCCTAGGTGTGCGGAATTAACTGGTAAAACTGGAAATGAGCTCGATGTCATTTTGATCAATATTGGAAATCTAGAAAAAGATGAAAGGAGGATTATTACCCGTATGGTCAGCAATTACTGTCCAACTTTATCTATCCACTCAATCTCGTTGTTTATGTTATTCTTTAATTGGTTAATCTGTGCCACATCCAGCGTTACATTACTCATAATTTTTTTTATTGTTACAGTATTTGGTACTCTGACCTCCACAATCAGATCACCATACACAAATAACAGATCAGGAATAGTAAATTCCCATACAGGGAGAACTGTTGACATAATGTCCCATTCACCGGCCGTTAATTTTATACCTTCATTAAAAATGTAGTAATATTTAGTTTTTTTTAAAAACTAGTTATATGTATTTCTATTTGATCGCTACTATACACGGAGCAATCTATTGCGATGTTTCCACCCTGGTCGATAATTTTAGTTTCCATTGGTACTAAGAAAAAAAATATAAGCACATTATCTTATTGGCAATGAATGAGTAGTTCCTGTTGCGATTTAGCTAGGATTGTGTTTTGAAGCCAACTATTTATTAAGGGTACTTTTCTAACTAATGTTTTGAATTGAACTATAGTCATTTTTGCGGGGATGATTAGTTCTGGCGTTTTAAACGAAACCATTTCTTCAGGTTCAACTCTAATGATTAAGCTTTCACATTCGTACAGCACACGAGGTTCATCGAGCATATTTGTCCATATCGAAAAATACTTCATAGGAATTTGCCAATCGGCTGTATGAAGGAAAAGACCGTACACTACAGATACGTTGTCACGAGAGCTATTTGAAAATTGTCTAAAATGAATACATAATTTTTAATGTGACACTGTTACTAGCAAATTGCCAGTTAAATCAAATAATGATGATACGTCAGCCATTATCGTTTTGTATTCACAATAAAAGCAACTACACTTAATATCTAATAAAAAAAGAAAGCAGATAAGTAAACTACATAATTATATCACAAATCAACGACATCTTAAAGGTTTGTTAAATTTTTGTAAATTTAAACGTTATATTCATATTATGCATAATTACAAACATAAAAACCTTTACAACAACAACACCAAGTCAAAGGTTACTCACTTGAGAGGATGCGTGTTCACCTGTGGATGCTCAAAGAATCCTTGGCAATGACATTGCTTGTATTTATACTAAAGTGTGTTATTGTCGCATTCATCAGCTTGACAATTATTCACTTTCATTCACCCTGATATTGAACGATGTACATTCTTTTCCTTTATTGCATAACCAATGTTTTTTTTTATTTGTGCATACTTGCAGAAATACCTATACTTCTCACCCGTTTTGAAGCTCTCAGTCCTCTTATAACAATACAACACGACGAGATCGCAACAATGAACGAAGCCGAGGAGTGCTGGGATTCACGGTGGAGGGCTGGCATTCTGGTTTCCAGCACTCCACGTGGATCCCAGCCGGCCCGTTTGTGTTAAATGAAAAGTGGAAGAAAACAAACAAATGTAATAAATTTACTGAAATAAATAAAAATAAAAACATAACAGATTTAAAAAAAAAAACAATGTTCAACAATTCACGTTACTTACATCATTGCAACCGCTGGTTTACAAACGTTGGTTTCCTTTAAGTGACAAAAAGGAATAAAGCAACCGAGTATAATCAATTAAATGGAACGATTTTTGAAAACAACACCACCTCAAAGTTCAAAAAATCGTTCGAGAATTCATGTTAATTACAACACTGCAACCGCTTTCAAAATTAAACGCTGCCCGTTTCGTTGCGTGTAGCATTTCATCTTAACGAATATTCTACACAACTTTCTTCTGGCTAAACGCAACAATGTATTCCACTCGCGCTCACTTGTGCTCAACAATGTACGTCGGACTGATGGCTTCAAAACGGGTGAGAAGAAGGATATCGCCCGCTTTCCTTATGCTGGAATCCAACAATGGCTCGGGCGCTGCGCGCCCTCGATATTGTTAGATCCCAACACTCGGAAAGCGGGCAATATCCTATACATCCCATCCGGAATAGTATTATTTACGTTTTCAGCATTTGTCCACATAATGTTCAACTTTCCTCATTTCCATAAATCATCCTCCTGTCACTAGTTCGTATACTTCGCTTGTATCCTTATTTGTCTATCTACTATAGAATTTTCCACGTTTGAATAGTTATTCATCTTCCCACTAACATCAGCTCTCATTTCAAATAGCTATTCATCTTCCCGCTAACGTTAGCTATTTTCCTTTAGGCAACCATGTACCATTTCCATGTTTGTTACGTAAACTACCTTTCTTTACATAACCCCTTTCACACTTTTCCGCAAATACACATCTCTCATTCCAGTTCAAATATCACTAGTGACACCTCAGCCAGCGTTCTGTGAAATTAGTTTCGAGGAGTTTATGCTAAGGTTTTTAGTAAGACATTTTCTTTTTTCTTAACTATCGAAACTATATGATCGACCACACTTAGATTATTTTTTTCCTTTCTTTAGATGTGTGATCCTACATTTAGGTTGACAACAGGTTTTTCCCTGCCCTGTTCGTCGTTGTTTGATTTTTTGCAGGTTAATTTAATTTTATTTCTGTTTCTAATTTAACTTCCTAATTCTTCTTCATAATGATTTTTTTTATTTATTTACTCTATAGCTCAATCGCTTGAAACAGGCTTGGGCAATTACACATATGAAAGTGTACTGCCTTCAAGTAAGTGCTTTTTTTTATTTGGTAGTTTCGTAAGTCTTGTCGTTCTTAATTTCGAAAATTTTATTTGTTCATTTATAGTGTGATTTGAGTGTTACAGCCTGTGCCTTTATTGATGTCGACTGTGTGTCGGTTGGATGCTAACCTTGCTCTCAGTGTAACAGATGTGCAATGTGCGACATACTTCACCCTGTTAGTATTCTTTTTTTCTCATTATATCACATCATACTGAGATTGTGATTTTAAAAACACAACTGGGACTACGACACTGTCAGTTGGTTCGGTCTTCGAACTCTTATTGTGAAACATTTATTCGGATCTCCTGAAACCAGTTTTTGTTAGTACATCTCACGGCCCGTTCACGTTGCTGCTTCGTAATTGGCTAAACTAATTGGCTAATTGGCTAAATAAACTAAACAATAGTTCACGTTAACTTTGTACGTCTAGATTAGCCACGTTCGGTAAAGATGTGGGTGACAATCTTGAACGCTGTGCTAGCTACTGTGTGTTCGGCGGTTTGTTGGTTATTGACGTAAAGCATTTTCTCTAATGCGCCATGGTCAAGCGATTCACGTCAAGTGTGTGACTGCACTACTCAACCAATCATCATCTCAATTGTACCAACCCTTCCAGAAACACACATGGATTACGCAACAACATTCGCACAGGATGATGAACCCGCTTGGGATGGCTACACCGAAATTCCACTGACACCGTACACCGATTGGAGTCATAGCTAATCCAGTCATCTACCATTTCCAACACCGCCTGCCGTACTATCAACTTCGAACACGGTAACCACATTCACCTTCCCTCCCCGTCCACCCCTCCTTCCGGGAGTAATGAAGGTAGATACCGGTTATATCACCCCAAACACACCGATGGTCACAGCGAAGGTTGATGTACGTCGACCCATCACTATTGAAGTAACTCCATCATTAATAGACAGAGCGTGAACCCGGCTTTGCCCAGTCGTCAAACCGACTGACGGTGTTGTATCGGTAAACATCTTTGTGCGTTCGTTAGGTATTACTCACATCATATTCGTACGGTACAATTATAGCTGTATTTCTTTT
>JAHWFP010137310.1:1294-22919 GCA_023313725.1 Lithobius niger | reverse complement strand
CCCCCCTCCCGTTAATGTTTTTCGGTTTGTTCAGTAATATGCCCTAAGGGTGTGATTTTGGATCTGTTGTAACTACCGAGACCTTCTATGTTGCCGTTGTGGTTTTTTCTTTCTCGCACCTTTTTTTTTTGTTGATTTTTATTTTATTTTTCTCTGCTTAATTCCCTCTTCTTACCATTTCGTGTTGGGTTCTTGAGTTCGTTTGATTTTGCCACAAAATAACTCCTATAAATTTGTCATGTCGGGATACATAACTCATTTTGAGTTATTGCTAGGCATTTTGCTGGTGTTGTTTGTAAAGTCTTAATTGACTTGTCAGTGACCTACTAATTGTGGTTTTTTCGGTATGGTACTAACAGGAAGCCATGGTGGTAGGTTAAACCATATTTTTTTCAAAATGCTTTTGCTTGAGTGTACTGAATTTTTTTTTCATGATTGCTTTGAATGGCTTCATCGCATATTTATTTAGGAAGTACGGCATTATTTTATTGCGATGGTACTTGAGATTTAAAAAGTGGGACACTTTTTTCGGAGTCGCACCGTGGTTATATCGCTTCTGGCGGTTGAAACGCTCCAAATTGAACCCTTTTGCCTGATAGCTCGAGAATCGCTTCACTCTCGGTGATGCTTGTGACGTAAGTATATCGTACAACCTTCCTACTAATTTTTTCAGTATTTGCTCGTTGCAGTTTTATTTATTCTTGAAGTAAAATACTATGGAGTTGGTTATCCATGTATTGTTTAATAGTAATCTATTTCTCTTAAATTACTTTGTATTTCTTCTTTAATACTCTTAATTTTTATTTCTCTTTAAATGTCTTTTGGAGTCCCCTCATTGGTTTGTTCCTGGTTTATCGTTCGAGGTGCATGGACGTCACTTTGTGTTCCTCCCCTACATCAGCAGTTCTGACGTCACACTGCCTGTTGCTTTCAAGATGTCTCACGTCAGTTGATCATCGTCGTGGGTACTCAAATTTCTTGTATGCTGTTAACTTCAATTAACTTGCTATTAATTAGCTATAACATTTTCAACCATTATCTTCTAAGGTTTGTTGACGCCCTAGACCATAGCATGGACTCGTTTCCTTATACCAAGGTTCCATAATGTAATTTTGCAATTGGCACCACTCTATTGTGAGTTTGGATATATTCCATGAATATTGTGAACACCCGTGCGGGATTAGGTTTGGTATTTGGTTTTTAGTCTTGGTTATTCCAAGCTAATATGTTTTTGCATTTTGTCACCCGTAGTGCTATCAGCAGTGCCTTATAGCGAGGTTTTGCTCATATCATGTGCCAGACTATAGTCTAGAGCGCCTTTACGTTTAATCTTCTGTATTATTACGTAAATTATTCTGACTTTAACCATTATTCTACGTGAAATACCCTATTGCGCCAGGATCTAGGTATTTTCTTGTATGCAGCCAGCTTGTGCTTGGTTAATTTCCCCTGTGCTGACTTCGCATGGCTTCGCTGCTGTGCACCCGTTAAATTACGCAGACTGCCGCTTGCTAGTCTGAACCTCGGACGGAACACTCCTTTGGTTTCTTTTATTGTTCGTCTTTTCTGTTGTTAATAATATTTATGACGTAATTGCACGGGTCATCAAATGACTTGTTTTTGAAAAACCAATGAGCATTCCTACTCTGCACTTTAAATAAGTGTATCCCAATACTATTGCAAATGAAAATTCGCCATGGTGATACCTTTTGAGTGCTTGCCTGTTAACGTTTATGATTTAAAATAATACTCTGACAAAAATAATATCTATGGCGTTGTGCCCAGGACCTCTACGCAGTGTATTTAACTTGACACTTCCCCCCCCCCACCCCCTTACCCCCTTAAACTAAACTAAATCACTAAAACTTAACGCTCCCCTCTCCCTATTCAAAGTCTTACACGATTGTTTGTCGCCGACTTTGGTGCGACTCTAGGGTGTGTCTACATGAGACATCTAATTTATTGAAGAAGTTTCATAATAATAATAATATTAATAATTATTATTGTTGTTGTTTTTGATAACAGGATTGAGAAGGACTCTTGTGGGCCATTAGCATGCAGCATACTTCCAATAAATTAAAATCGGAAGTGTTTCCCATAAAAATACCAAAGGATAAAAAGTTGGGAAAGAAAAAAGATAATAGGTACGATTGCCCTCCCAGTAATGTTAGACCTGCGAAGGGCTCATAGACTTCCGATGGCATCGTTAGATGTGGAAAGTATCAACAAACATACAATAAAAGGAAGAAAACGTAAGCGAAACAGCCATAAAAACAGATGCAAGCTATTTACGTTGCCTTTTATACTTGTACATCAGAATGGTTGACCGGGGAATCGAACCCACCACCTTGAAACCAAAGGCAGAGTTCCTACCGCTGAGCCATACTGAAACGGCCTTATATGGCTCAGCAATAGGATCTCGGCCTTTGATTTCAAGAGACAACGCATGTAGGTTTGCATTAACCCTTCTGAACCGATTGGCTCTCCGTCCTGGTTAGAAACAAACAATATCTATAACAAGCTTAAGAATAAAATAAAATTACAAAGTCTACAAAACTATTTTCTAGCAAAAAATTATTCACCAGTCTAAAATAAAGAAAACAATTTGGTGCAACCTCTATAGTTTGGGAAGATAACAAGCACTTTAAAATCTGATTACAAATTATTTGAAGATTTACTACGGAAACAATGTCACCAGGAAAGCTATTCCATGATTCGAAGACCTGATTTGCCAAAAAAAATTTATAGCAGTCACTTTTTCCTTTACTAATGATTAATTTAAGAGAATGGCCTCGGATCCTGTCACCAAGAAGTCACTAAAAAAAAGTGTGATTGGTCAAAATTCACTAACCCATGCAATAATGAGATGCTAGACGTGGTCAGCACGAACTCGACCCAATTCCAAGGAATTTAAAGTTAGTATTCTAAGCAGTTCTTTGAATGTTTTATACCCACAGGAAATCAAGTGCATTACCAAACTGTCGCTAGTCAATTTCGAAAAAGGTAATGTCTCCAATCACTAATGGGGCCCAAACAGGACTTGCGTACTCCAGGTGAGGTCTAACAAACACTTTAAAATACCAACTCAACGTAGTTCTGTCTAACGAACAAAAACGTTTCTCACCATTACAGCCCTTTGGCATGCCATCTTAACAATATTAAGGCAACTGAGTATCTAGATGTGGTCTTACGACCATTTCCATAGAATCGTGCAGCCAATGGTATAAACCCAGCACATCTGGGGAGCAATTGGGGGGGGGGGGGAGATGAGGCTTAATGGCGCGTCGACAGCTTGGTCTGGGGAGCAATTGGTTATTGCCATGCACAATTTACTGTTTCGCCACCAATACTTGCTAGCATGGTGGAATAAGTCGATTCAGTAACTGCAGTTAAGGCTTAGATGTCACCAGCGATTGCTCTAAGTTATAGCTAATGCTTTCTCAAGCCCAATGCTTAAAGAAGCGTTGCCACTAAGTAAAAGTCTGCAGCATCTAGCGCCATCAAGTTCTGTCTAGCGCTTGCTCGCAGCAAGCAAAGGAATGCACCAAAAATATCTTTTCATAGAATAAACAAATCACTGCTTCCTTTTTTATTCAGCAAGCATTTGACATGACCTCGTGCACCGACAAGCAAACTCTGGAAGTTAATCGATGGTGACTCGGTAGAATACAAAGAATCTACCGTGGCACCATCTAGTGGCAGTAATATCGTTAACTTCTGTTGCTTGATCCCATATGCATGAGCACGTACCAAATTTTTATTCAATAAATAAGGAGGCGGTGGCTTGTTTATTGTTAAAAAATATGTCTTTGTGCATTCCTTTACTTGCTGCGAGGAAGCGTTTGATGCTGCAGAATTTTATTTGTTGCCAACCTGCCTTTAAGTCGGTGTATTAATGTAGGAACGTACCTGTAAATAGTTACTTCCTAAAACAAATACAATACTGATTCTAAAGCGATATCCACTTGGGCGCTGTTCTTAAAATGAATTAAGTTTATTGGCAACAATGAAAGCCACGACAACAAACAAGAAAATAGTACCATCATTGAACTTCAGGTAGAACTGAAAGCTGCGGCGAACTATGGAGACGAAAGGGTAGAAGGCAGCCAACTCAGCGTCGCGCAAAAAAACCGAGTTTCGTCTCCATAGTTCATATCTGCATTCTGTTCTGCATGAAATACAGCGGTTACATGGTGTTCATATTTGTTTTCATCACTTTAAATTCTACTAAGAAACTTAATTATCTTGTCCTATAGTCGATGATTTGTTAGAAACAATTTTTATAAATACACATATTTATGTATTTAATACATCGTCTTAAACTTACAGCTTAATGTTGTTCCACGAAAATGGATCCTATCTGAGATCCAAAACGTTGTGAAGTGAATTTTTTTTTGTGTTTTTAGGGTTTTGTTAAGTTCAATATTGTCCAGTACCCGGTGCAATTAGCACTTTAGGTCGGAAAAAATTCCCATAAAAATGAAACTTGACAGATAAGTTCAGAAACAACACCCTAGTAACATGCTAAAATTTCCCCTAAAATCCCACAAGAGCTTTGGCCGCCATTTTGAAAAAAATGGTTGTCGTAGGATACCAAATTGTCTATTTTCTTACTCGTACCGAAAATTTTATAGAGACCTAAATTAAAGATAACAAAAATCTCTACAAAAAAGTCCTTATGATGTTTAAGTTAAAACCAATAGTTTTTTTTTTGCAATCTACTGGTTTACTGAAAAAGTGATGAATTTTGAAAAAAATGGCCACCACCGGCTACCAAATTATCTATTTAGTGGGGTGCGTGGGTGAAAAAAGTTTGCCCGTTTGGTTTTAGTTAGTACATGGGTAGAGGAGTCTAAAAATCCCCGGTCACAATATGACATGTCCCTCCACCCCACCTCCAAAAAAAAAGGATTTTTGGCTGTAACTCTTTACCCGTCAACAACTAAAAAGCAAGCAAAAACGTTCAGCACACAAAAGTAATATACATCTGTTACGTAAAAGCATCCCTTGAACCCCAAATTCGTATTTAAAGTGTATCAGCCTTAATTTAGGAGTAAATTCCTATTTTTTTTCAATTGGTTGTTACAGTGATTTTCGTGTTCGAAGTTTTCTTGCTAGCCATCTAATAGCCCAAAATAGACCTGTTTAGGATTTTCTGAAAGATGGGGATCGATTCTATCCATCAATGCTAACTGAAATTGTTTAGCTTAGATAGGGATCGTCCTACGCCCATTTATACATGAAGAGGTCGCGGCATAGCGACGAAAGTGTATGGAGATTTTCCAATTCAAAGAGCTCTTGCGATCCCTCTAATAGCCAGAGATGTACATGCTTAAGATATTCTAAAAGGTGGGGAACTATTCTTTCCATCAACTGAAACTGAAATTGTTTAGGTTAGATAGTGACCGTCTTACACCTATAATTGGTATAGCGGCTAGTTTCAATTTCAAAGTGCCATTGTAATGGTCATAGTTGTATGTGTATTTGAGCTAAACAATTTCGGTTAGAATTGATGGTAAGAATAGATCCCCACCTTTCCGAAAAATTTCTAAGCAAGTTCATTTCGGGTTAGGCTATTAGATGGCTTGCAAGATCACTTCGAGTTCAAAAATCATTATATCAACCAACTGGTTTTGGCGCAAATTGAAGGTAATATATGAAGGGTAGCTTTTATGTAAAACATATATATCACTCTTGTGTGCTGGACGGTTTTGCTTCACATTATGCTTTTGATTTGTTGATGGTTAAAGTGTTACACCCCAAAAAAAGGTAGGTGCATGAAAAAAATGTCACCCGGGATATTTAGACTCCTCTACCCATGTACTAACTGAAACTGAAACCAAAGGGGGAAATTGGTTGCCAAATGTTACACTTTTTCGGGGGGGGGGGGGGGGGAACCCCAACTAAATAGATAATTTGTTAGTCGGCAGCGGACATTTAAAAAAATTCATCACGTTTTCTGTAAACCAGTAGATTGCAAAAAAACGGTTGGTTTTAACGAAAACATGAGGACCTTTCTTGAAGAGATTTTTGTTACATTTAATATACGTCTCTTTAAATTTTAGGTAGGAGTAATAGTTTGTGCGATATTTAATAAAATAGACAATTCGGTTGCCGGTGCCAGCCATTTTTCAAAATGGCGCGAAAACTCCAATGGGATTTTAAGGGACTTTTAGTATGTTACTCGGGGAGTATTTCTGGGCATATCTACCAAGTTTCATCTCGTGGGAACATTTTCCAAACTTCGTCAAAAAATGACTTGCTTGCACCGGACTAAACAATGAGTTTATTCATTATATAAAATATGTAAACAGCACGATTTTATTATTTTATTTACACATTTCTTTTATTGGAAATTAGATAGCAAATTCAACCCAAAACACAAACAGCACGCGAATTATTAAATGTACCTGTTTGTTTTGTATTTCTTCGTCTTAAAAGCAATATTGTTAATGATTTTATTGTTTACTGAACCTATAACTGTTGCTCGCCTACTAATTAAGAAGAACAGTTCTTTGATATTTAAAGTTGGTGTGCAATAAAAATTGCTTTAGTAATGATTGCAAGTCTTTATGGGTAAAGCTTCCGTAACTGTCAAACCACAAAAACCTTTTGGATCAAACAACATTATTTTCGGGAAGAAAAAATACACAAAAATACATCAATGTTTTCGAACAACAAAGCAATACCAAATAATGAAACAAAAACTTTTCACAGTAATCCCAAAAATTAACATGAATATTGGAACGAATACCACATTGTGCGTGAAAAAATTAATCCTTTTCTGTAAAAACAAGTAGTGATAAATGTTCTGCAAAAATAAATAACCACGATGTATATATACACACAATTGGCTTTATATTTAATGAAAAGTACAGTATACATCATAGTATTACATCATAGTATTACATAGTATTGGTCACTTAATGATTGGGTTCAAGTGCAACACTTGCAAAAATTTACATAGCAACGTCCTTTTCTGTAATTTGCATGATGGTTTCCTTGTGAATTACATGATTTAATACAGTCAGAATCTCTAAAGCAGATTCCTATTTTATTTTCACAGGGAGCATGTGCTGGCTCTGAAAATAAATATAATTCCGTCATTAAGAGATATAAAAGATAGGAGAGATGTATAAGATTTTCCTCTGAAAGGAGCAAAATAAAAAGTGGACAATTGTATCAAAGAAAGGCACTGTTTGTAACTTGTATTAGGTACAACGGACGATACTTCCTTTTGAGTTTATATTTAGTTATTAGCAGGATATTACCTGGAATAAATAAATGCCTATAGGCATTTAAACTTCAATGCAAAAAACTTCATACAAAAATTTGTGGTAGGTTTTGAGTTCGTCTATGTCTGCAAAATGTATGACTATATCTCTAACCATTTCTGAGGAATACTTTTTCAAAGGTCTTTGAAAATGTCATGGTACCTAAATATACCAAATATAATTAGACAACTTTTTGTAGCAGTGGAACAAAACAAATAGGTAGGCTAATGCTTGTAACTTAAAAAAAAACATTTATATTAAGTGATGCTAAGTCGATCATCACGAACCAGACGCTGTGTGTGCAGTGATAAACATAAGTCAATTCAGGACTTGGAATTAGCAGATTGTATTAAACTCCATTGTTCTATCTGATTAGATTAACTTTCTTGCCAAAGTTGCAAAATTTACTTAGTACGATTGACATGATGACCATCAACTCACTGCATGATCTGTTCAGGTTGACTTGGTCATGAAATTGTAATGAAATGGTAATTGGACTAGATAAATGGAATGACTGGATTGTCTTAACGTAGATTTGATTTTAAATGCCTTGATTTGACGTGTTTCTTCCTGTATTATAGCATTCTGTTGTAATTACAGACAATTCAGCACAACTCCACCTAAATCATTTAACATCGAGCAATTTACCAAATGTTGGTAGAATTTGTCTGAAATTGTGGGGGATTTTGATTTAACTAGGTTCAAGTAGTAAAACTATTTCCTTAAATGCTTGATAATAAAACTGTATCAACCTGGAGGCAAGCGAGTGAAAATGATTTGTCAGAATACAAAATAAAACGTAATTGAGTTCATTGGGTTTAAAGTAGTAAATAAATTATATGGCAATGAATTGAACTGTACCGGCACACGGCTATAACTTAGTTGGAAATTAATAAGGATCAGAATTTGAATTTGTATCTCCCTCGTTGTAACCAGTTGAAAATGGAAATTAGCTAGAAATAGAAGTGATGGACTTGCCATTCAGTCGAGGAAGATTGAATTATGTATATAAATGATTAGTAATGTCGTACACACTTTCTTAATAAAGCAAACTCACACTATAACGATATAAGAACAAAGAAACCAAGCAGTGCACAAACAAACAAAAAGCACAACGTTTCGAGGTTACTATCACCTCGTCATCAGTTGCACAAAATCCACAAAAGTTTAGTCAACATGTCAAAAAACACACTTAATACAGCCTCAGCATACTGAAGTTAAATATTTAATTTGGAAATAAAATACAAAAACGATTAAAATAACCTAAACTTAATCTGGGCAAAACAACCCCAGCAAAAATTGATCATGGTCAGCCATGGTTAAACACGGGTAGTTCATGGGTAAACATGGTTAAACATGGTTGGTGGTCCCAATTTACACCTGGTTAAACTCGTTCAAAACCATGGGGTCACTAGTTACCATGGTAACAGGAGACTTTTACCATGTTTCAATCTTTGGATAACAACGGTTGGTCCCAATTTACCATTGGTTTAACAATGGCAAACCATGATCATAAACAGTGGTTTAACCTTGGAACATTTTTGCTGGGAAAATTAGCATTAGGAGGATCGAACGATCTCGCCCCTTCGAATGCAGAGGAGAAATCATGTCCGGTGGATGGTGCTTCTGTTTACATACTATTTTGGTGGAGGGGAGGTTTATTGTTTGAAGCAAACCAAGAGATTCAAAACCTGTGTCGAAGTGGGTTGTATTTCTTCATATTTTTATTTCCAGGCATAATATGCACGGAAGGGAAGTCTGACAGCATGACTAGCGTTTCAAATTTAATTCTTGAACGAAGTTTAATGTCAGTAAAGAGGGCGGCTGTTACCTCCAGGTTTGGTTTGTTCCCTGTATCTAACTAATCTGACGAACTTCACGAAGCAATGCAATCTGGAAAGCTTCACGAAGCAATGCAATCTGGAGAGCTTCACGAAGCAATGCAATCTGGAGAGCTTCACGAAGCAATGCAATCTGGAGAGCTTCACGAAGCAATGCAATCTGGAGAGCTTCACGAAGCAATACGAATATCCAAAAACCAAAACTGGTAAAAGGGAGCGCCAAGTTTTAAATGGTTCGGCCCTTCAAAAGAGTGGTATCAACACACTAAAACATTCGCCAAGTTAATCGCACCGACTAATACTTTGCACGTTAAATGAAAACTTGAACATTGCTACCGAAAGTATCAATGTTACGAAAGTATCAATGTTCTAGTTTTCATTTAACGTTCGGTCTATAGTCGGTGCGATTAACTTTGCGAATGCTTTTGGCGTGTTAATATCACTCCTTTGAAGGGCCGAACCATTCGCAACTTGGCGGTCCCTTTTACAAGTTTTGGTTGTTGATATTATATCACTTAATTTTTTTAAAGTGTGTATTAGACTCAACTCAACTAGCTTGCAGATGTGTGGTAAAGTGTAACGTCAACAGTAGCTTGAGTGGTAATTTTTCTAATATTTTTATTTCATATCACTCCTTTGAGAGGCCGAACCATTCTCAACTTAGTCGCCTCTTCATTAGTTTTTGGTTTTGTTTTTAATTTGATTTAATTTTTTTTATTTAGTTCATATCACTTGTTTGTGAGGCGGATCCATTCTCATCTTGTTGGCCTCTTTACCAGTTTTTACCTTTATTTTGATATTTTGTTTGTGTTTCGTGAACTGGACGTAGATACAATTTCTTAGGCAACATTGTTTACATTTGTGAGGACAAACTAGCGTGCGTCTAGATACGCACGTCAGTATACACGTTGTCATTGTCCGAATTTGGCCGAACAATGACAGACGATGACGACAATACTAACAATGGTTATAACAATACTTTCGTACTTACGCGCCATCCCACGCCGTTCCCGTCACACCCCATACTGTAAACCAGAACAGGTATGCAGTTCGCATCGTGCTGCAGCCATTCGTCTAATTTCATAGCTGGCAGCCTCCCCGTTATCTCGGTATCGATAAATAATGGGAATTAACATGGGGATGTACGGAATAGAAAAATCAGAAACTAGAAGAAACTAGTAACACATTTGTAACGTTGTTGAGGGTCAAATTTTGCATTGAAAGCAGCTTAGCTGATATTCCTACACGAGTTAATTTTTGTCAAGTAGGTCACTGCTCCCGATTTCAACACAATTTAAGCTGTTGTGCCGCATTATTATTTTCTCCAAGTACCTGAAATGTGCCCAACTCTGCTTCAGGAGAGTTGACGCTATCATTACCAGGAATCCATTTCCTCTTTTTGTATTCTTAAGACTGTATTTATCTCAGTGGGCAGCCACTTTGGTAGTCGTCTTTCTTTTTTATTAATTTTTGTTACATTGCTGATATATTGCTTATGCATGCTTATTCCACTAAAAATTAGCCTTTAAGCCTTTTTCTTTAAGCCTTTAAAAAAAGTGTTAACTTATAAGAATTCAGTTGGCTTGTAGGAAGGTCATGACAATGGTCTAGGGAATTTGTAGCTCTCTTCATTTGTCAGTCATTATGCTAAATTTCGACAACAAACACACAATTCCTCACCAAGCCATCTTTCTAAACTTATTTCTTAAGTAGTTGTGAGAAGTATGAATAAATATTCTTGACTTATCAATAAAAACTCTGTATAATGCAACCATGTGCGAACCATGTTTCCCTCCGAGAAATTAGCATGGTTTTGCTAATGATTCAGAAGAGGTTTCCTTTGTATCCAACTGTGGCGCAGTGGGTATGATGGCGTCCTATAGCGTTGGTGGTATACCCATTTCGATTCCCGTAGCTTTCCTCTTTTTCTCTCTCTTTAAGCTATCGTAAATTTTATTTAAATATGTTTTTAGGACACCAACTCCTGTTTGCTTAACGAATTAGATTTTTTTGCCATTTTTAAGATTGTCTTTGTGTCAGTTACAAGAAACAACAGTTTCGTTTTTTTTTTCAGCCTACCTTTCTTCGGGTATATTATGAAGTAAGATAAAAAGCAATTTGTTGATTGGTATATTTAAGATTTTGAGTTTTTTAATTTTGTGCCAGTCACTTGAAAAAAAAACACGTCTACAGAGTGTCATTTCATACCCACTTGCCAATTTTCAACATGCTAGGTTGAATAATTACTACAGAAGGTAACTATTCAACCTAGAATGTTGAAAATTGGCAGGTGAGTATGAAATGACACTCTGCAGGTAAGTTTTTTTTCAAGTGACCGGCACAAATACAAGCTTCAATATAAAAAATCTCAAATTCATTACTAGAATGGTAAAAGAATTCCTGGTAATGATGGCGTCGCGTTACAATGGTTCACAACTTTGACAATTGAATTGATGTGATGTTTGTTGTGATGTTTGTTGCCCAACTTGGCGTGACACACTAGCGTGTGTCTAGATTGGTTTCATTTCTTATATTAAAATTGGATTTATGTGCTGTGATTCTTTTCTCTAAGCTTCTGTTGTGATTACCCCACGTAGGTGGCGCCGCATGCTGGGTGGGAGCACGATATCCGCTATACTGTATATTTGGTTGCTAGCCTACTTTCTTAGCTTCTGTTTTCCAGGTATTGTGAGTTGCTTTAAGTTGGGTTGCTTGCTAGAAATAACTCTAATATTACTTTGTGAAATAATTGTTCTAAGTGGTTCAGTAATGCTTTGGTAGTATGGGATGGAAAAAGATTAACTGAACCCAAAATGGCTTCGCCGTTTAGTAAAAAAAAGCATTAGAGCTCGTATCCCCACACTCACAGCTGTGAAGGTATACACGAATTAAACGGATTAGAGTTCACTCGAACGCAACGAACTATAATTTGAACTCCAATTCCAGGGAACTAGGACTGTTTATGCTCAGTCGTTATGTCAGAAAATGAACGCAGTGTGTGTTTGAAATGTTTAATGTTTGTGCGCGTGTGTATGTTTATGTGCACTTAATATGGGTGTTGTACAGCCTTTTTTAAATATTTGTCTGTGTTTGTTGTTTTATATTTTAAGTATATTTCCTGTGAATGGCTAAATGTGTGTTTTGTGTGCATTTATAATTTGTGAAGCAAATTTTATTGCGTGTCTTTGTGTATGTATTTTTCATCCTTTGTAGGCGTTTTTCTGTTTACGGGTGTGTTTGTATGTGCTTTAGATTTTCGTTCTGTTTCATGGGCGTGTGTATGTTGTATTTTGTGTGCGTATTTTATTTGTGTGAAGTATCCAACCGATTTGTTTGTTTGATTAGTGATGTACATGAATACGTGTGCATGGAGACTGGCATGTCACAATCCTTGTTCCCTGGAATTGGAGTTCAAATTATAGTTCGTTGCGTTCGCGTGAACTCTAATCTGTTTTTGTTCGTGTACCTTAGCTGTGAGTATGGAGATACGAGCTCTAATGCTTTTTTTCTAAACGGTGAAGCCGTTTTTTGTTCACTTAATTTGTTGGCTTTATTCTCTTCCGTTTTATTGTAATTGCTACGGACTGGCCTATCATGTGTACGGTATGTGCACTGAACACCTAATTTTGTTTGCGAAAAAACGAAACATTCGAAATTCGTATTTCTGTTCAGGTTCTGTTCAGGTTAACGTTTAAAACTGAAAGATTAAAGCGAAAACTAAGGCCTTTTACTTTCAGTTCTCGACAACGATTAAATATATTTAATGGAGCCGCAGCCCGAAGCTACTACGACAATGTTACTTTCCCCGTGCCCGAGCATCGTTGCATCTTGTTCGAGAGAGCTACAATCCGATCTTGTGCACCTCGCCTACTGTTGCCCATTGTTACATGTTGCAGCATTGCATTCTGGGCCATCGCCTGTCCAGTTTTATTTTAAATTCTCGTGCGCGAACGAATTCTAATAAGCACTGCCCGCCGGCCGTGCTAATACATCGACGATAGCCTTGCCTTGCTACCCTTAACAGATAAAAATCGTGCTCTTGTTTTTTTTAATCAATTTTACCCATCATTATAATGGAAGGGTCCAACAACAAGGCCCTTCATTACTGAGACGTCACTGTAATAATTAACCCATCTAGGAAAATTGAATTTATACATTTTAGAAAGCCGATGCAAACCACTGGCTCAGTAGATTTTTCGTCCTACTCGAATCCTTTGCATAAAGTTAACGTCATAAAAGGTGAAATTTAAGAGCATTTCTGCGCACAGGATTAATAAAGCTATGTGGAAAAGAGCTGAAGTACACCTTGCAGAACTACCTAGCCAACGGCCACCAGTTTTTCCTCTTGACTAAATTAATAGGTACAGCCCATCAAGCAGGCAACCAGGCCTACATTAAACCAACTTTTTCCGTTCCATACGTAGTACAAGAGGCATTACTGAACCTCTTAGAAAAATTCTTGCAAAAAATAATAGAAGACTTTTTCTATCATCCATCCCAACTTAAAGTAACTCACAATACTTGAAAAAACAGGTGATAAAAAGAAAGCAGGCTAGCAACCAAATATAGGCCTACAGTATATCGGATATCGTGCTCCCACCCAGCATGTGGCGCCACCTATGTAGGGCAATCGTAATAGAAGCTTAGAGAAAGAATCACGTCACGTAAATCCTATTTTAAATTAGGAAATGAAACCAATTCGTTAGTAAAGCACTGCATTACTATACGGGTAGCTCACCAGATCGGTTAAATACAGGCCACCACCAAGCCAGGATTAATTTGGAAACGCTTGTCATCCTTTCACACCTACCTCCCGTGCATAACCATATTATGCCTGAAGATAAAAATATCAAGGAATACACAAGCTTGGAATCTCTAGATTTGCTTCAAACAATAAACCAACCTTCCCCCCAACCCCACCTTCCACCAAAATAGTATTTAAACAGAAGCTCCTGACTCCGCTTCTCCTTTGCATTCGCAGGGGTGAGGCCGATTGATCCTCCTAATGCTTGCCCGTTTTGCCCAGGTTAGGCTTAAGTTCTTTTTAATCGGTTTTCTACGTTTTATTTCCAACTTACAAATTTGGCAACCCTATGCTGAAATTGTATGAACTGTATTTTTTGACATGTTGACGAAACTTTTGTGAATTTAATGCACCTGCTGACCAGGTGATAGTAACCTCGAAACTTCGTACTTTTTGTATGTTTGTGCACTGCTTTGCTTCTTTTTCTTATTACACACTTTTTTCGTATTTCGTTGATTTAATAGAGTCGCTTGCCTTTGAAACTTCGATTTGGCGATCCAGGATGAAGTATTAAAACAAAAGTCTGCAATTTAGTTCACTGGGCAGCATGGAATGAAAACTAAGCCGACCCCCCCCCCCCCCGGTCCTTTTTCCCTACATGGTCAGATTCCCTGCCCCCACCCCCCAAAACCCCTTTCCCCTCCCGCACCGCCGACCGGCCATTCCCTAATTGTGTGGTCTGAATATTCCCCATCCCCTGCAACTCCTCCCTTTAAACCTGTGCTGTTTTGTTTTTTTAGGGAAGTAAATGTCTCTTTTATTTCGTGTGTTACTGATTGTTACAGGTCACCTCGCTCTTTTTCTTTGCTACCGTGGCAAGAATGAACCTGCTCGTCCTCTTGCTGATTGTTACAGGGCACGACATCCTTGAAACTATTAAACTCGGCTCCAATAGTCACCATTATTGCGCATTATTGAAGCAATATTTCGTGTGTTTACTGATTGTTAGAAACAATGTCGGCCTTTCGCATTTGTTCATTATAGTGCATGATGATTTTGCTCAGGGCATCCTAAGCGTATTATATTCTACCCCAGAACAAAACTTGTTAAGGATTCCCACCAAGTTTTCGGCGTGTAAAGTCGTGATATCAAACGCCAAGCTCTTTCACCAAGCTAATCCCACCGAGCATTAGTTCGAACGTTAAATGAAATATATGAAAATTGCTTACTGCGCAATTTTCAATTATTTCATTTAACGTTTGAAGTCTTAGTCGGTGGGATTAGCTTGGCGAAAGAGCTTGGCGTTTGATGTCAAGACTTCACACGGCCGAAAAGCTTGGCGGGAATCCTTAACAAGTTTTGTTTTGGGGTAGATATAAGCTGTTCTTGATCCAAATTGATGAAATACATTTGTTTTTCTTTGTAATTATGAGATGGAAACACCAATCTAAGTTTTCTGATTCATTTCCTTTTTTTTTGTTTCGTTACATTTTGAGGATAGCAGTCACCTTTTTTATATGATAGCATTTCCTATCAGTAATGAAGACGAACGGATTTTTTTAACGTTCAGTTTGGCATTGTTGCATAATAAAAATGTTTAAAACAATATAAAGCAATCAATTTGGCCGTGTGGAGCTCCCTAACCCCTGAACCACTTGACCAATTAGAAAGGTACGTATGAAAAGGGCACATCTCCGTGCCCTATAAAATGATCTAAGAACCAGCTTTATTCACAGCATGAAAGAATTTATTTTCGTGATACTAAAAAGCGTTACCAGTAGTTAGTAAGTAGTAAGTAGTACGTAATTAGGCAAATATCAACGTTATTTACGTGTTTTTTTCAACAAGAAAACGATAAGCTATGTCATTAATAATGACTTTTATGTTGTCAGGCGACCAAAGTCTCCCGATCCAACAAGTTTCAGCCTTTTCTGTCGCATTGTTATTTATCGTTAGATGGCTGAAAACAGCCAAATTGCATTTGCCGTAAAGACACAACGTACCTAGTGGTCGTCATGCTCATATATACATTTTAACTGGATGTTATCGTTTTATCTTGGCGGGCAACACACTTGCGTGTGTCTTAATATAGATATATAGAGATATGACGCAATCAATCGCCGACAATTGTAGGGTGCAACACACCTTGAATTGAAGGCAATATCGGATGTCTACTGACACCATCTAGTGATTATCCTGGGCTGCGCCAACGATAACGTACAAACAAGCAAAGAAGAGAGAGAGCTCCTAGGAAAATGTTGCTAGGAAAGCTGTGTTTTCAAATTACAAATTAGCCAAGTTACAAATTTAAAACTAAAAATGTCTTTATAGAATACAAAGATAACATTTAACAATGTGCCATAATACTTCATTTAATTTTCTCTCTCCCAAGCATAAAATTATTCAACCTTTAACAATCTTTTTTAACTGCTTATGTATATAATGCATATAAAAAAGGAGCTTGCGTCGTGAGCTATTGTTTAATGGCGTCACATCCCACTCCAGTCATTTATTTGAACGGGTCATGCCTATCACCTTTAGCGTCTGGCCAGAAGTGACTGAAATATTAGTAGATTTTTCATGATTTCGATTAGAAGACGTGCCAGCAAATTGTAGGAGTTGTTATTAAGGGCACTGTTTACCCTTTCTTTTGAACAGGGTAAACTTCCCGATTTATGGATCACTGCTACTGTGGTCCCTATTTTTAAGAAGGGCTCTGCCTTTGATCCCCTTAATTATCGACCAATTTCATTGACTTGCGTTGTTTGCAAAGTAATGGAGTCTATTATACGTGACACAATGTTGCATTTTTTGAAAAAAAATTCTATTATTCGTGAGGACCAGTTCGGTTTCCTTCCTGGAAGGTCAACGACTATGAGGCGCCGTTTGGGACTTAATGCGCAGTCCATTCGTAAAGATATTTTTCAAACTGTAAATATATTTTCCAATCCGTAAATATATTTCTCAAACTGTAAATATATTTTATCAAACCGCACCTATAAATTTCATTCGTAAGTATATTTTTTTTACCTTACATTTAATTTTTCATTCGTAAATATATTTTTAAAACTATAAATATAAATTGCCAGGCCAACCTTACTTACTTATAATTTCGTCCATAAGTATATTTTTCAAACCGTAAATATATTTTTCAAACTGTAAATATAAATTTCCAAACCAACCGTACGTATAATTTTTATCCTTAAATATATTTTTTTGTTCCGTGCGGAACCAGTTTACCCCTACACCGGAAAGCTACCTCACTTGGCGGCTTTAGCCCGCTTTGACCAGAGACGTCCAAGCCAATGGTCTAATCAGGGTAACGTTATAATGGGCGCGGTGGACTTATTGAGTTATAAATTATACAGTACATACGATTGGACGTTTCAAATGCTTGCGGTGGATGATGTGGACGCTGCAGTGGCAGTGATCCTAAAGTCCCGGCAGTAAAAATAGTTAAAACTTACTGTACTAATTATTAAAAGCGCAACCAAGATCCATTTTTCAAATGCAGCTGGTGCCAAGTCCCAGCTGCAATTCTCATTAGTAAGTCTTACCTATTTTATTGTCGGGACTCTAATATTTAGGACTTGGGTCCCGGCACCGAGACTAGAGCATTTCAAGAATGAGTTCCAGCCGCAATTCTCAGTAGTAAGCCCTGGTTAGTTTCTACTGTACAGACCCCAATATTGGGGACTTGGGTCCCGGCACCAGGAGTTGAGTTTTTACAATGGATCCCGGTTGCACTTTTAATAACCCGTCCGTGATCGTCGTTATTAAAGTTTACTCGCTCAATGATGGTCTGGTGCGAAACAGGTTCCGCACTGAACAAAAAAATATATCCAAGGATAAAAATTAGACGTACAGTTGGTTTGGAAATTTATATTTACAGTTTGAAAAATATTTTTATGGATGAAATTATAATTGGTCTGGCAATTTATATGTACGGTTTGAAAAATATATTCGCGAATGAAAAATTATATTTACGGTTAAAAATATTCTTACGGATGAAAAATTAAATGTACGGTAAAAAATATATTTACGGATGAAACTTATACGTGCGGTTTGGTAAAATATATTTACAGTTTGAGAAATATATTTACGGATTGGAAAAAAATATAGTTACAGTTTGAGAAATATATTTACGAATGGACCTTGCATTAAGTCCCAAACGGCGCTTCATAAACGACCCACCAACTCTTATTAATTCTGGATCGATGGAATTGCGCTTTAGATGCTGGGACTTCTTGTGACACTATCTATTTTGATTTTAAAAAGACCTTTGAGTCGGTTACTCATCTTAAGCTTCTTTCAAAGTTGACTGGGTGTGGAATCCCAGGAACATTGTTCGTTTGGGTGGCTGCTTTTTTGGAAAACCGTTCCCAGAGGGTTACTGTCGCCGGCACATTATCCACTGAAGTTAGGGTGCATAGTGGGGTCCCACAGGGGTCTGTACTTGTACCGCTACTGTTTGTAATCTATATCAACGACTTAATTTTTGCTAATCCACGTACCTTTGGCTATAAGTTCGCGGATGACATAAAAATTGGAGCTGAAAGGCTTTCTCCTGTCCACTGCATCGATCTCGCGGATGAGATTGTGGGGGTTCTTGATTGGTCTGATCTTTGGCAATTGCCTCTCTCTTTGCAAAAGTGTCTTTCGTTCCATGTGGGCACAAAAAAACCTGAATCAACGTATTCTTTGGGTGGTGTTGCCCTACCTGCTGCTACGGAAATTAGGGACCTTGGGGTCTGGTTTTCAAAGGACCTTAAGGCGTCTCTGCATTGTCGGATGGTTTTGCCTCGGCTTTTCGCCGTTTGGCAGTTGTAAATAGAAGTTTCACGTCTGGAAACTCTTTAACCAAGATCTGGGCTTTCAAGGTGTTTGTTCGCCCTCTTCTCGAATACGCGACACCTGTATGGTCACCTTACCTTGCTGATGATATCGATCTGGTAGAGTCGGTCCAACGCAAGTTCACAAAGCGCCTTTCGGGTTTCCGTGACCTAAACCATATTGAACGTCTATCCAGAGCCGGTCTCGAATTGCGCCGACTTCGGTTTGATTTATTACTAACTTACAAAATTCTTCATGGATTAATAATTGTTGATCTTCCATTTTTTGACTTGTCACCTAGCCATTATTGCACCAGGGGTCATGCATGGAAGCTTGTTGTTCAGGGTTCCTGCCTAGACTGCCGAAACATTTTTGTGTGGTTCGCGTGGTCCCAATTTGGAATGCCCTAAGCTCTAAGACTGTCAGGTATGCAGACTGAGAGTGGATTTCGTATAATGCTATTAAAAACGAACCTGTACCCCTTTTTTAAGCGACCGTCCTAGTTTTTGGTACCCCATTTCTGATTTCTAAATCTATCACCGAGGACCGGTATTAGTGGCTCACAACCCTTCCGGCCATCTTCCACTTGTTTGTGGTAAAGAACGTTATTATTATTATTGAAGAGTTTATAGCTATGAGTGTATGGTTATGGGTTGTAGGTACTTGACTAAATATTTTTGCCAGTAATGTTTCTGTATGAAAAATAGTTGAACTGGAACTGGCCCAGATTATTTCAGGTTTTGACAACATGCACGGAAAACGGAATTCTGTCTGTTGTTGGGCTATTGGCGAACCACTGAAAAAAAATGGCGGCTACACTACGGTTCGCCTGGAAGGCTGTACTAGGATTCTATGCGTATTGGCAATTCAGGTAGTTATGTGGCTCCAGCTAATCAAGTAATTATAGTATAATAGAATATTTAGTGTAACAGTTTGTTGTAGTATCAATTCGACAAACATGCGAGGCAACGGGATAGTGCATACTAGGTGCGAAGCTAACGAAATAAAGAGAGAATTATAAATTCATTCCACGATCACTTTCGATAGTAAAATAAACAATAGAGGAAACAAGTTTACTTTACGCGGCTTATAGGAAGAATTAGGCCTCCTCACCGATTGAGCTCTCGTTGGGCTAGAATGACGTAAAATGATCAACTGAACAATATATTCCCAAAAAATTTTGGGGGCAAAGGCTTCGTTTGGCCCTCAGAAATTATTGAAAGCCGCACTGTTTGCGCTGACGGACGAGAGGCTGTTTTCTTCCCATGTTCCCAGCTGTTATTTTTTCCCGTAAACAGTTCAGATAGATGGGCTGTTATTGGTTTTGTTGTTATTGTCGGGTAGATTAGGTTAGGAACCGGCTTCTGCATTTCACTTGAGGTAATGAACTGATTGGGATTTAGCATTTCACTTGCCGGACGTTTGCCTAGTTTCATGCTTTCCGGTGCTAACTTTGGACCTTCCTAACGGCCAAACGGTGCGTTTGCCCCAAAAAATGGAAGAGGAATACATTACTCAGCAGGTAATTCTTAGTCCATCGAAAAAAAAATATTGGACGAGAGCCCGTTTTCTTCCCATGTTCCCTTTACGCACATGGCCCGAAATTCAAAAAAAGAGAAAAAAAACCTACCTTTAATTTTCATGGAAGGCACTACAAATCGATCCCAAATTGCAGAAACTCGTTAAATCATCATTAACATAACCTAACCAGTTAACTACCTCAGTATGAAATGCCAAACCCCAAACGCACCTAACCTAACCCAACTAAATGCAGATGCAAACCTATTTACGTTGCCTTTTGGACTTGTATGTCAGACTGCCTGAGCGGGGAATCGAACCCAGGACATATAAGTCCAAAAGGCAACGTAAATAGGTTTGCTTCTGTTTTTAGTTATTACTTGTGAGCCTTTGGCTTTCCCGTCTTTAACCTAACCCAACCTAACTGACAATAACAACCCGCCTATCGGAACTGTTTACGAAAAAATATATAAGGTGCCCTGCCGGCCATGAGAGCGAACGCAAACACCGCATAGATGTACGGATTGTGGTGCTACAAATCTACTGTTTTAGGTCGTTTTAACACATTTCCGTGCTCTAAAACTAACTGTCTCTGTTTTTAGGAAAGTGTTGGAGCCATTTGGAATGTATATCGTAATGATATCGAGTATGTGCCTAATGTAAATTTTAGCCTAATACAGAGCTTTGTCTTTCGTCTATGAAAATAATAATGTTACGATTTTTTGGATAAGCAGTTTGTGTATTTCTTTATGAAATTCTTGTTTTTTTTTTGTTTAAAATATTTTTGTTGTTTATTTTAATTTTTGGCAGGCCTACGTCTGGTTAGTATGCGACACTGTAGATATTAAACATTTTTCGTGAGAGGGGTTTATTAAAATATTTCTTTTCATTACTTACTAAGATGAGAGGTTTTTTTACTTCAATATTACGTTTACATTATTTTATTTTATAAAGACTTCCAAATTTAAGTTTACACCTTCTGTGCTGAATCACACGGCCTATCAAGGAACAGCTGGCCAAAAATGCAACGCACTACAACAATATTTAATACTAACTAATTCCCACATGCGCGAGCGAAACCACTCCCCTCCCCACACAATATCCCCCCCCCCCCCCGTTCTGTGGTCAGATTCACTCCTGACCGTCTTGAGTTTGCTCCGTGGATTTATGATGAGTTTGCTGTGTGCATCCCAACCTAAGCGTATTATAAAAATAACGACCGCTCACCATGAAGCGAAACCGATACCTACACACACTAATTATAGGTATTGGTGTTTTTTTTTTAGTATGCTCACCTATGGTTTATAGTTATAGTTTTTATAGTTAGCTCAGTTAAAAAATTTAAAATATTCATATTCACAATGGTGAGCGGTAAATATTAAAAACAAATTTCTTTGTAACCTGATTCACACGTC
>JAHWFP010137309.1:0-26456 GCA_023313725.1 Lithobius niger | reverse complement strand
TGTCAGACACGTTTATTGTTTCAATACTTAATTGTCAGAATGCATGTTGTTTCAAAGAGGCGGCTCTTATAGTTGCGGGGCAGAAACCCAGTTTGGGTTCGTGCTCCTTGAAAAAAAAAAAAAAAACCTGACGAAGTCTGGTTTCTTTTATTGCAAGAAAAGTTGGAATAAAATGCGGATGGTGAGCTTAGAGTCTAAGCAAGTAGAAAAAATTGTATATATTTTATAAACCTGATGAAACGTCGGTAGGCTCAGTGCCGGATTTACGTGGCTTTACTGGTTGCGATCGCCCCCCACCCCCCTCAGCATTAACAATAATTTTTTTAAATGTTGTTTCCATTCTCTGCGTGAAGAAAAAACATTTGTCCAACACATTTTTGCATTGACCTATAAAATTGTTCGTTTACGAATGACAAAAAATGGAAGTGATGAAGAAAGTTTTTCATCTCTGCCCTAAGGGGTCACTTTTTTTTCCTCCAGGAAGCCCCATACGGAATAGAGAAGTCTTCAATAGTGAATTTTAGGGTGCAGAAAGGTATGGATGGAAATTAAAATGGCGTTAAATTAGCTGCAGATGAAAGATGTTATTGTGAGGAGTCGATCTGTCGTAGTTAGTCCCATGTATGCGGGTTGGAGGGAAAGGGAGCTGTTGAATGACTATTTCTTCTCCAGCGGTTGTTTTACGGCCTACGACTGTCTACCAGATGCCCTTTAGAAGCTAGAAAAGTTAGTAAAAAAAAACTAAAAATGTAAACGTTCAGATGCGCTGACCAGGACCCCGCTGGGAAGCTTGCAATGCTCCCCCAGATCCCCAGCTGGCATTGGATTATCATGGAGCAGCACCCACCTTCAGGAAATCCTATATCCGCTACTGAACGGCCGATTTAGGTGATATACACTAAATATAGTGCCGAACGGCCGAATTTGAATGCTATACACTAAAATCTTTTGACATTGTTTGGTCAGTTTCACTAGTTTCATTTCACTGGACAGGGCACGCTGTTACATTGTGCAACAAAATAAGATACGGAACGAAAATATAGCCGAAGACAGATTTATAGGACCTGGAAAATTTCTATGAAAGTTGCGATAGCCACCCAGGAGAAGCCTCGTCAAATGTATCTTAATCACGTAAACAAGTCATAAAAAAGCTTTAAAGTGTACAAATATACAGTAAAAAAACAAAACGTTTCTAGGATTACTGCACCGCGTTATCAAGTGCAAAGAAGTTTAAAAGTGTAGTACACGTATCATGCCATCTCAAGGCCAACACAAATACACAAACAAATTTGAAATTAGTAAAAAAAAAAAAAAAAACTTAAAAATTCGCCATCTTCCCTGAGCAGAATAGGTTAGCAATAGGTAAAACCTTACCTCTACCCTGCGAGTGCAGGTTCAACTGAAGAACAGTGCAATTTCCCTTCGTTTTGTACGTTGGTGCATCTGGATTATTGCACGGGTTTAGATTGGGGATGGGGGATGGGGGTGGGAAGGGGAAAGTCGGTTTGTTTCATACTGTGAAATTCCTAAATCGTGCAAGAGTGGTACAAACTCTTTTACATATTTATTTTCTATAGCGTAATGTGGTTATGGTCAGGTGGTTAAATAATTGATGTGGTAAAATCACTAATGTTTCTAAATTAATTCTATTGTGTGCGTGGCTTATCTTGTGTCCTGGAAGTATTTTATGAGCGGCTATGTCTTCCTGGAGAGAGCGGCTTTAATCGACGGCCGCCATTGTTTTTGTAAATATTTTGGATATCAACAAGGCACTCTGCTACCAAAAACGTACAATCGATTATCTGTCTTCGTTCTGCAGCGAACTCAAGATAGGCCACGCACACTTTAGAGTGTTGTTATTTCACTGTAAAAAGATTAGTTGAGTTTTCCAGGTATGGAGTATGCCCTGTTTTCAGCAGGTTAGAATAGAAGGTGTCAGCCACTAAGCTCAGAACTCTTTGAAGGCCCAATTGGCAGATGTTAAGTGGAAGTTACCACCATTATTGTGTTAGGAGACATGCCTGTGCAAAGGCAGTGCTGAGCCAAAGAATTTGTAGTTACATTTAATTTAAAATTAGATTTGTGGGCCGAAAGTCTTTCATGAAATTTCTGTTGACTAACTGGATATGCATGAAGGGTGAGAGAAAGGGATCCTGTTAACTACATTCCTTTTGTTTAGTTTTTTTCTCGTTCTTAACTATTGCTTTTTCTGGTATGGTCAGAGCTAATTAATGACGTAAAAGTTATATATATATATATATATATATACATAAGAGAAATAAGAGAAGCCGTTAAGTTTCCAAAATGGGTCCGCTTTTGAAACTAATGATATAATTTAACCAGAGAAAGGCCGCCAAGGTTTACCGTATTAACGAGCAAAGTTGGCTCGTTGTCGTCGTCTTTTTATCTCCTTGTATCACTACTTTCTTAGATACTGAAATTGTTTATAGAACTGTACAGTCCTTTAGCTCCGAAAGTTAATATAAGCGCTAGCAAATTCGCTGTGCATTTCCATTGGAGTTTAAGGCCATCTATGTGACGCCGTTGTTCAAAACCAAAGTGGTTAGGATTCTCCTAAATAGCTGCCCCATACGTGAGTGAATTAGGCTTCTCTGCCTACATCATAGGCGTTACAGGAAGCGTTATAGCATCCTATTATAAAGAAGGCTGTAAATGAAAGCTGCATGACGTACAAATAAAACAAAATAATTAATTTCATAACACTTATAAACATTTAAGGTTAAAATAAATAAATACAACTAAATCAACTAAAATTTGCGATGGGTAATTTAACTTATTTTACCTTAGATTAACCATAGGCCTACGGCAATTTCATTGATTTTTCATTTTTTATTTTACTTTTTGTTATAATTTTTTATAAAAAAATGTTGCGCAATTAATTATTTTGTTTTATTTATTTATAGCCTAATTTAAATAGGCCTAATATCAGTCCTGTTTCACAATCCAATTTCTCCTCTTTTAGTCTTCTGTACAGTCTCCTCTTTTTAATCTTCTGTACAGCCGTACCAGCTGAGAAGACTATTGCAACGACTTTGTCCGTCCGTCGCTTTTTTCAACTTCGCAACGGTACCAGATATATTGACGACCATTGTTTACAACGTTTGATTCAGTATGAGAAGTGAGTTAGGTAACATGGCAAATTAAAACATCGTTACTTCCTCATAGCTAATAGATTGCTTCGACGTAACTAAATTAAATAATAATATTTGATCGTCGAATTAAAATCCTAAATTAAAATCCTCAATAAAAATAAATGGATTTTAGCTTCGTTTAAATAGTCTCGTCGCATTGTTGCATGAATGAATAGGCTTACCGTCGAACCAAATTCTCCATTAGGCCTATCTTCTACTTACGAACTTAAAACTGCATTTTTAAAATTAGGCCTAAAAAATGAAAATCAGGCATAAAATCATTTTACCATAGCAACGTTCAGTTGCTACGAGTCGCTGTTGGCTTCATAAACAGCGTCTCTCTCGTCACTTCCCTACTACCGCTGATCTATACTACGTTGCGCGTTACGTTGTAACACTGTAACTGTGTGCCTGAAGGCGCATCGTGTTGCAAAAATGAATAGGCTTACTATACAATCCATAGTAGCTGCTACTTACGAAATTAAAACTGCTGGTTAAAATTAGGCCTAAACGCTGACAATTACGTTTAAAATGTAAATCAGGCCTAAAAGCTAACACATTTTTAACCGGCAATTGTGATGGCTACTGCTTTTAGACTAGTATAATACAGATAGCTGTTGAAGTGCTTGATAGAGGTGTGTGCCTCAACATTGGAAGTGGAGTAACTGTACAGAAGACTGGTGCGACTAGGCAATCGCTGTAGCCGCTTGTTGTTAATTTAGCCTTGGTGGTTTACTGAGCAGCTGAAAATGGAATAGGGGACCACTCCCCCGGACTGTTTCCTTGAATTCGCAGATGTTGATCTGTGTTACTTATTGCGTGGGAAAACTTGAATGCTGGCAGTTACCTAATCTTGTCAGGGAATATGTTGAAAAAGGTAATTAGCTGCAAATAACTTCACGTTAAAAAATAGGCCGAATACTCTGAAACGACTGCGTTCGAATTGATATGAAAAGGATGTGGCTTTGTTGTCGGAACTTGATTCACACTGTGTTTGTCAATGGCGTATAGCTAAGTTAGGCAGAGCCGGTGGCAAATTAGCCCATGCGTCCCCCTCCTTTTAATATACAGAATGGCCCATAAAAAAACGCATGATATGAACAATTTCGAAGTCTATACTTTTTCTAACATTTTATTGTTATGGTAAAAATTGGTCAAGTGGTCCCTTCAGTCAAGTGGTCCCTATTTTATCACTTTAAACAAAAAAAATTGGAGAAAAGTTTGGACTTAAACATTTTTCAGCTAACTCGTTTCATTAAAAGTGTCATGCCACTTTTACGAAGACCATTACAGCCTTTTTTTTTATGTATATAGTTTTGTTTTGGGGCCTCCTGAGACTGGAGGCCGGTGGCGTTTTACATATGCCACCCTGTAGCGTTTTACCACATTTGCCACACTGTAGCCATGCTGTTGTGTTGGGAGATACGAATAGCCCATTCACTCGTAACTAAATCACGTACGCAGATGCACTCAAGTAGTGTGGTTTAATTTTCATTTAATAAATAACTTGAAATGACAGCGAGTATCACGCCCGACTCGCAAACGAAACCTCATCCTTAGCAACGAACGCATGGGTTTCGTTAGCCTTGACCCAGAGTCCCGCATTTGTAGGGCTGTCTGCTCGTACGCTATCCCTATCATCATGGTTGCTACCGCTTCCAATTGGGGTTTCCCCCGTTCAAAACAACGTGTGTTTACGTTCACCGTTGCAGTGGTATTCCTGTGTTTACGACTGGCAGGTTAGTGGAGACTTAATGTGTTCATAAATGACATTCTTTCTAATAATTCGTAATCCAGCTAACGCTGACAAACGGCACACCACTCACTGAAAAACCGATTGCATGATTTCATGAAACCAACGTAAGTTCGAAGCTTATTTTATGATGATGCGCTGCATGAATTGTTCACTACTCCATCAGTCAATCAAAATACCTGATACGTTTCGTTGGAGTATTGTGGTTCGACTGTTCATGTTGTAGGCGAAGCGCTGCGTTATGTTATCCGATTCACCGCGAGCTGACGTTCAAATGAAAAGGAGGGTTATTGACCTGATTTCCCTGCCGCCAAAAATTCACGACAGATGTCGCATGCGTTCCATTTCAGTGGGCGTTTGAACCGAAACCAAACGAGCGCTCACGAAATCGAAACCAAGTCAGCGGCGTAACTACAGGGTGGCAAGGATGAAATCTTATGCCACCGGCTCCCAGCCTCAGGGGGCCCCGAAAGAAGAAAAAATATATACAAAAGGCTCTTTTGTAGTACACTAGTTATTTTATTTGATATAAACAGTATTTAAAAAATGAATTTCCAGCTTCCCCTACCGTCCGTCCCCCTAACATTAAAAAAATAAAGTGTCCCATAAAAAACGCACGAACCGAAAAATTCTTTACGAACAAACTTTTGATTTAAATTTTTTAGTGAAAATAGGGACCAATTGACTGTAGTATGAAATAATGGTCCCTATTTTCACTACAACAAATATTTATAAAAATTACAAAAAGTATGGAATTAAAATTTTCAGCTCGTGCACTTTTTTATGGGCCGGCCATCCATTATATTAAGCAAGGGGGAGGGGGAGGGGCGCAAAGGGCTAATTTGTCACCGGCCTCCACCTAGATGATGAAGATGCTGAACCAAGTGTCCAGATACTTTTGTGTAAGTTTAATTAAGAATAAGTGAGTTGGAAATTTTTGTCATCTGCCTTTTACCCATAAAGAGAACAACGAAATTGGTTCTAAAGTTAGGTGTTCAAATCGTAAATATTTTCCACAAAATAAATGTTCAACTTCGTTACTACATTAGTGAGCAGAGTTCTGTACCAAGGTCAAAGGTTGTCAAGGTCAACGGAAGCTAAAAAAACAAAACAACAGTTTTTTTGCTTACACCACCTAAACTATTCCTCTGAATAAAAATGCGGTTATATACTATGTTCAGAGTAAAAATTTCTTTCAAAAAAGGTCCCATTCATACTTTGCACAAATTTAAACCGTCTCACCCAAATTCGTCATTTAATTCCTCTGTCTACACACAATACTGTATATGTGTATTCTAATTCCTGACTTTAAAACGCTGCAGTGGTAGGTCTTATTAACATGCGTGGTGGTAATTCGGTTTAAATAAAAGGTGAAGATGTGTTTTTTCCAACTTCGGTAATAAAAAATGCTTTATCCTAGGTATAGGGGCGAATCTACTGCTGTTTGTGTATGCTGCAGCACCAAACTTTTTGCTTATATTCTCAGGTAACTGGATGTAGTTAGGTTTAGACAAAACGTGGAGATGCACATTTTACAACAAAGATACTAAAAATTATGTATTGTAATTAGGAGCTGACGATTGTTTCTCTACGGTACACCACCGTGATTACTGCCTTTTAACCGCAACTTACATCTTTAAACTGCTGCAGTGACAGTTTTAATTAAGACAAATGCACGTAACTAGGCTTATATTAAGGAAGGTGTGTATTTTCCGTTAAGGATAATAAAATACATTTATTATGATTAGGAGGTAACTACTGCCGTAGCACCACGCTTTGTGCTTCAGTATTCTGGGTGGTAACCCATTAACTGCATTGTGGGTGTAAATCCCATTCCCATGCAACGCGTGGGTTTCCACAGTGTAAATATAAGGTTAGTTGGGAAAAGCCCTTACCTTTGCTGGCGATTTGGGGGTGACAGTCGTTTGCGCAGCAAAACAAAGTCACACAAATATTCATTGATGGATTTATCGATTATATTTATCTATTATATTTATCCACTGCATTTATTTTCTCAGATTCTACTTCGCAAATAGTAAGTAGTTTTGATGAACAAGTTGTCCAACCTGGAGAAGATGTTTCACTGAAATGTGTGGCAACTGGAACTTCAACACCGAATATCATTTGGTTTCTGGACGATGATATTTTGGAAGAATCGAAGAGGATTCACATTTCCAACAAAGAAGTCGGCCTTGATCGTTGGTCTAGTGAACTGTCTATTTCTCAAATATCCTTGCAGGATGGAGGCTTATACACATGTGCCAACAACAAAAGCGTTCGTTCCAATGGATCTGCTGCTCGGATCAACGTTGTCGGTAAGACTTTTAAAGTAAAAACCTTGATTGATGACGTTAAATCGCCCCTTCCACGTAAGAAATGGATGCAGATTGCGGCAATGAGTTCGTAACTTAGTACGGTACTTTAAACTAATGATCGGATTATTAATTTCTTATTTTAATGGGTGCAACATAAATTTCTTTTTTTCCTACATATTATTATATTTTTTGACAACAGCACTTATCCCAGGTAGCAAGAAAGTTCTGAAACTAAAGAGGAATTTTTTAACGGTAGCTCCTCACTAGGCTGGCTTTGTAACGACAAAATACTGAGCTTTCCTTAATTCTCTGTATGATTAAAGGTAGGTTTTAACCAACGTTAACTCTTAAAGACTATCGTGGCTCCCTCTATAGCCCGTTGCATCGTTAACCTTTACATCGTGCTGCCACTCGCTCGAGGATGTACCAGATTTTCGTAGACTTAGCTCATGTTCATTTTTTTATGCATTTCTTGGTACATTCCTTTGTTGCTGAAAGTTTTAACGACACCACGCATGCTAGATGGCATTACAGTAGTCGATATGATGCCGACTTGCTACCAATAATTGGTTCTGGAACGGCACCGTAGACGACATCATGAAATACATGTGATGGTTAAGATAGTTCAATGGTAAAATTTTTTACCACTCGTCGCAACCACTTTTTTGTTTGTTTAATAGTGTTTGCAGTATTAGAAAGTAGCAGTGATAAATGTAACTTTTATGGTCGACGTCATCAGACCCTAAAAAAAGATTTAAAAAATACTCATGAGATAAAAAAAAAATGCACTAACAAAATCCATGTTTGGTGATCACATAGTGAAGTAAGAATAAACTCGGCTCTCATCATGTCATGTCATGCGCGTGGTTTCCATAATTATGATGACAAAAGCATAAATAATTCTTTTTTATTAAATTTAATATAAATGGTTTGCAAATAGCCAAACCTTCGTTATCAGCGGTCGGCTACTAATCTAAATTTGGTTAGGCCTATTAGCCATCAGTCAGCGTCAGAAGCACTACCACACGCCTTTGTTTTCATGCGATATTATGTAAGAGCAAAGCCTCCTAAGGAAAAGGCCATATCAGAACACACCAACAAAAGGCAACTAAACTCAAACGTATGAGAAATTTGAGACACGTCCATACTTGACACCAAGCTGGGAATTTTCAAACTGCCAGGATTTACCAACTGATGGCGCTACTCACCAAACCTTCCTCATTGCTAGTTGTGTTGCCTTTTGGCAGAGCATTGTGGACGGTAAACCTGATGTAACCTCTACTTTAGGGGGCTTTGATATATAACACGGTATTCGCCACTGCTTGCAACGTGTGACTTCAGCGCATCACATGCGAATCGGTCAGGCAAGATGGTGGCCGTTTCGTACGTTGCCGAATGAGATGAACGGTAAGGAATGTAAAATTGACTTAATTCTCTAATGTCCTGACTTCAAAATTTTACGTAAGTTGTATTTATTTCAGACATAGCCTAGTTATTGTGTCTACCTTCAAAGTAGATTTTTCGTGCAGTTCCTCGCTGTCCCATAATCGAAAGTCATACCTGTATTGATACTCAACTCCAACCGAGTCCTTCGCCATGGCCAGAGGCGCAGGTAGCAAATTAGCCTGGTGTTGTGTTACAAATTCCATGTGTTACAAATTTATCAGAAAAAAATATCTAAAATTTCAGCAGCACCCGTAGGATACACACATTGGCCTAAGTGCATGCCAAGTCAGAAAAGCAATAATTGCCCAGACAAACGGAAAGATAACACTTATCGTGTGGAAGTCTTGTAATGGAAGTCTAATAATGTAAAGTTTGTTGGTAAGTTTGTACTGCACACTTTACTAAAAATACAATAAAAAGTGTTAATGATAACCGAGATCATACTTTTTTCCAATTTTACTAAAGTTGCCACAAGATAGAGCAGCCATACTTGTTCCGACAATTGTCTGCTGCTGGATAGTTTCTTCACTGCTATTAACAAAACGAAAGAAGTTGTGATCCCGTTGACGAAAATTGTTTACCTTTAATTTAGTCTCTTTCGACCCTGAAACTTAAAACTTAAATATACATTATTTAGGCAACTACTACGAACTGATCTTGGGACGTGAATCCAGTTGTTCATACAACTTACTATAGGTAGTTAGGCCTAATAACATTAAACTTGTCAAAATTTGAGAGTCCTAAGCTTGTGTGGACAGTAAGTAGACAATGTTTTTTGGATTACCTGCAACCACATTTTAAAAGTAAACTAATTTCAGTTTAATCGCAGGTGTCCAAGAATGTGCCGTTATTATGGGTGAAGAACCAGTTTGCTTTTTTGCCTGCTCCGAAAGTTTCATATAACCGACGTTTTAATTTTTTTATATTTTTTCTTTGCTTTGTAAGTTAAACACTTACGGTGAAATGATATAATCATCTATTTCTAGTTATGATGTCGATGAATCAACTTCAGTTGCTAAGTAACAATTCATTCACTTTAATTCATGCATGAGTAAATAAGACACAAGGAATTAAGAGTTCTGACTGATTCTATATAAATCGGCATTTTACCAAACCAAGAGCATCACTCGCTCCTTTAAATTTCTACCTAACATATTGAAATGGAAACTGCACCGTTGCCTAGACTCATTCGATAAGCAAAGTCTACGCACGAACCTGCTTACCAAGTGAGATATCATCACACTGAAAACAGGCCTTCTAAAACTGTTTATTAAGGGTCGACCTAGGATCTCTGTGTTAAACTTACAACTTTGAGAGCTTATAACTCCGTCAAAATTGAAAGATTTTAAACCAAATTTGGAATCTAGCCTTGACTAGTCAAGGCCTGTATACAGTCCAAAATTTGTAAAATTCAGTCCAGCCAAACCGGAGATACAGAGAGGGACCAAATAGACAACTACTTACTTGTTCTTGGTCTTGTTCTTGGTCTTGTTCTGGGGATGTACCTTTCGTCTGTCCTCTCTACAGGTCAAACTATTTGTCCTGTAAAGCTGGTTCTTAGCTCATTTTACAGGTATTGCTCCGTAGATGTGCCCTTTCCATAAGGCCTTTTCTAATTGGTCAAGTGGTTCAGGGGTTGCGGAGCTCTAAACGACCAGATTGATTGTTTTACATTGTTTAAAACATTGTTATTATGCAACAATGCCATTTAACAAACGCCAGCTGCAAGACATAGACTGAAGATTAAAGGATTTCTTTCTATTGTTAACATTAGCGATAGCCAGGTTAGTAAGGCCATAGCTATTTGTCAAGCTTAAAGGCGGCGCAACAAAACAAACAACAAATTAATTATAAAGGTGTCACACATATCCAACCCCTCACCCACCACCACACCTATTTATTACAATTCTCAAAGTAACACGGATTAATAATAATAATAATAAGTTTTTTTATTGCAAGCAATTCTCGAAGCTTATAGAAGCTTGTGTGAGATTTTACAACATCTTATTCTGGTGTTATTAATAATAAACAAAAACGTATCGTTAAAAGTTAAAAGTAAGGGTCTAAAAGTCAAAACCTGTAAGGAACACGGACAAGCTTTGACTGTAAGGGTCTAGGTGTCAAATTTGGCCAGTAAGACGCTGCTAAGCATTAGACCCTTACTACCCGGTGATCATGTTAATGACTTAGTACGGAAAATTCGAAATTAGCCAACAGCGAAAATCATACACTAGAAATAATGTAGTTCAGTATGCCACCTTTATGCACTTACGTTAAATCGGAGTGGCATGACCCGGATTCGAACCGGCCACCCAGTTCGCCCCCAGATCACTTGCATATAGCACCTTAATCTCTCCGTTCACTCCGATGAAACGTAAGTGCACACATAAAGGTGGCTTGCTGAACTACGTTATTTCTAGTGTACGATTTTCGCTGTTGGCTAATTTCAAATTTTCCTTAATATTATTTCCAGCGATTTATGTCTATTCATTAATGACTTAGTAACTCAGACAGAATGGGTGTACACGCTTGCGCTTGTAGCAGGTTGTCTTACTTGGAATCGCTGCCATGTTATCAAACGGAAAAAAAATGTCAACCTAAAGCAAAGTAGGAAACCCACACCCCCACTATCATTGGATCATCTCATGGGTCTTTATAGGACGATTTCAGACAGCTGTGCGTCAAAAACCGGGTAGTAAGGGTCTAATGCTTAGCAGCGTCTTACTGGCCAATTTTGACACCTAGACCCTTACAGTCAAAGCTTGTCCGTGTTCCTTACAGGTTTTGACTTTTAGACCCTTACTTTTAACTTTTAACGCTACGTTTTTGTTTATTAATTATTTATGTTTTGTAATACAAATATTCAACGAGTTTGGTGCTGTAAGTCGTCATACAATCTAACGTACTACCTAATACTGGATCCTGGCTAAAACATCGCTGCCGAAACATCGCATGACAAAAAACATAGCGGACAAAACATTGAGGGGACAAATCATCGCACAGCCAAAACATCACACGGAAATAACATCGCGGATACAACATCGCGAACAATAACATCGTGGACGAAACATCGCAAATAAAAAAAAATTGTTGCTGCTTAAAATATTTAATAAGTTAAAAGTTAACTTTAGAAGGTGGAAGTTTTAACCCCTCCCCAAGAAATTGTATTAATAAGAAAATAAAAACACCAAGCTCATTTAAATACTAGCTGAAAACCCGTTAAAAATGACGGGTCGTATTAGGGATTGAATATGAGCGAAAATTGTGTACTATATATAGTGAAATTGAAATAAAACTAAGAAAAGAAAATAGGAACTGACTATAATTTCCAGTACAATAGCAGTGGGGGGGGGTGGCGGGGGGGGGGGCGGTAGAGGACGTAGGAGTAGGAGAGAATGTCATAGCCTGACAGCTAAAAATTTTACATTTAGAATTTGTAGATCCATTCCATCTTAAATTAAGATGGTTTTACGATTTTCAGTTAGCTCATCAACCAAAACAACTGAATTTCAGATGGTTTTGCTTAGTTTTTACAGTGCACCTTCTAAAGTTAACTTCTAACTTTGCAACAATTTTTTTTATCTGCGATGTTCGTCCACGATGATTCATCCACGATGTTTCGTCTACGCTATGTTTGTATCCGCGATGTAATTTTCGTGCGATGTTTTGATCGTGTGATGTTTTTTTCGCTATGTTTTTGTCACGCGATGTTTCGGCGGCGATGTTTTAGCCGGATACCCTAATACTACTTAAACCTACTTAATTCTATTCAACACTCCTTATTCCTTATTCCTTAAAAGCTCCGGTTCATGCTAATCGTATGAATGGCACAAAAACAAGGAGCTAGCAACGGCTAAGTAATATTTAACAAAGAACAAAAAATCGTAGGGCCTTGTTATTATGGTTAAGCAGTAGGGCATAAAGTGAATATTTTGAATTCTAAGGAAAGGAAAGGAAATATCTGGAATTGTTTTAGCAGGGATTACTTTGGGACGAAGAGGGGCAGTTTGCAGTTTTCATAGGAATTCAATAGTAAGGGCAAAACCGTGCCGATAACCAAGCATTTTATTTCATAATGGTGGTGTATTTATTATGGCCTATGAAGCATTTAATAACTTTCTCTACTTTTCTCTTGACAGGTAAAATTGGAATGAGAAAACCGTCCGACAAGACAGCAGTGTCTGGTCAGACTATTACTATAAATTGCCCTTATTATGGCTACCCAATCAAAAAAGTCATCTGGAAAAAAGGTAAGCTTTTAAAATGCGATTCCAAGTTCAGTTATAGTCTGGTTGCCTAAAAGGAAATTACCGTGTGCAATTTCATGAAGAAGACAATTAGGTGCTTTGGTGGCAATTTCAAAATGATAGCCATTTGAAGATAATGACAGAATTGCATGTATCTTGTCTCTGCGTCACTCGATTTTGGTTTTCTTTTCTATTGTTGGGTTAAAGATATTTTTTAGTATTATCAAGTTACTTGTATCCATTTTCTATGAATTAACCTAACGGTTTTCCAAAAAATGCGATAAATTGAAAATACTATAGTACACGAACAAAGGATTTGTGTGAAATATGTGCCACGATGTTAGATGTTTTGCTGTTTTGCTTTTATGAGGAATAATAATGTTGACGTTAATACTCAAGAAAACTGAGTAGCGGGGAATGGCAGACAGTTTGATGCAGAAAATTTTTTTTCCAGTAGCCTACTTATCATAGTACTAAAGAATCCTTCAAAGCTGAATGAGAAATAGGGACATTGTGCGTCAATTACGCAGTAATGCCTAAACACAGCAGTTGGAAGCAGTCATTGATATGACTATGACAAATAAATTTAAAAATGAAAATAAGTCATCATGTTTTATGGCGCCTTTTTATCAGTACTAATATCACGAGAGTTTTTTTATTGACAATTTTTTTCAACCATATGTATTACTGAGCTGAAAACATACTGAGAGCTTCTGCAATGTATTTTTATCAGCTTCAGAATGTAACGAGTGGTTGAGGAAAATATATCAGTACTTACATTACGCTCGAGTGGTTTTTGAAACAAGGATATACCATCTTCTATAAAAATCAACTTTGACTAAAGTAACTTACTGTGAAAGCAAATGATTGTTGTAGGACGAACTTTAGTACCCATCAGGGCGCTACAACCAAAGTAATACATGTTTTAATTTTAGTGAAAATTTATTTCTTAGATTTAAAATAAAATATGCTCCTGAACTTTACTAAATCGTACGACAATTATCAATAATATATTTTCAACTATTCAACTTTTCAACTATGCAAGCAACTGTGTAAACCTAACTGCAGTTTAAAACAAAACTGGTGCATTTTAAGATGTTATATTTTCCCTTTTATGATCAAATGTTTGTTATTTTTAGGGAGAAAATAAAAAAATTAATGCTACTGGTTCAACACAGTAGCTAGACAATGACATCTAGTAGGCTTTAAGTTGTATGCAACTAATCTTAAGTGTTCTTTTTGTATTTACAAGAGTTAAACAGGCCTATTGTTGTAATAAAACAACTGTAAATCTATTTCTATGCCCTTTAACTAGTGTTTATTTTATTTTACGTGTTAGTTTACAATTTTAGCTTAAACACTTAACTAAGTGATCAGAAACTAATTATGTTTTCACCTCATCCTTAAAATAGTTACAGTTGATTGAATGCAAAGTAACTTGCTAGTCCTAAGTCCTAGATATAACGAGGTGATGCGAAAGTCTGCCATATTTTTAAAGTTAAATTAGCAAAAATGTTTGGAAAAATGCTAACCTTTTATCTAATAAAACACACCTGTGCTCCTTTTTGAACTTCTAAAAGAAGGAAATGGCTTTAATCAACCATTTTCTGACTACCAATTTGTGAGAGTATGGGGTCCACAAGGCGCCATACATGCTCATACACACGTGCCACCAGGTGGCAGACACTCAGAAACAGAGTGATGAAAAGATGGCTTCCGACAATGAGACAGATTCATGTCTTGCTCCGCAATAAACCGTTTCATTGCCAAAGCCCTTAAATCATCTCATTTCGTACTTTCTGGGATCGTCGGAAATGGGCAACCCGATGCATCCCAGCAAGAGTTGGCGCCTGACAGGTCTGTAAAACACCCTGTAATGACAAAAATTCCGACGAACAGGCCCATCGCAAGGAAAAACGTAGCCACGAAGCGACCACCGACAAGACATTTACATCAGCTAAAAACAATGTGAGATCGAGCTGAACCATCGCTCAAAAAGGCTCAGAATTGAACACTGAACATTTGGAAAAACAAATCAAGCGTTTAGTTGATTAACTTTGCATGTATCGGCTAACCAAAATTTATGCCAAAAGATTGACAACCTAAATATTCTGCACGCGTGCACATCACCTGCAGTTAACAAACATTCCTCAGCGACGCATCACGTACGTAAGTGGGCATGCATGCACACGAATAGTGATCAGTCACCGAGCTACTTGCAAGACCAAAGGCAAACAACACCATCTTGTTTTTCGAGTAATTCCCAACTACGCTTCGGCAATTAAATGCAATGAACGCAAATTGGACGAAAATAATGGGAATAAATCAATACATTGTTCAATAGCTATTGAAGGAGCAACAATGAACGACCGTATAACTCCCGCAAAAAGGCCAAATCCGAATTTAACTAGTGAAACCAACACACCCATGGACAATCTCCGGTTGACATTCATGCTGCTAAATGGCAGCACCAGTCGCACCGTAAGGCACCACTCAGGAGATGCCGACAACGATCTAGCTCATGCCATTCACCAAATGCAGTTACACCGGCACACCTAAGAGACTTCATCTGTCTTATCGCTGAACTACTGTTCAAAGACATAGAAGAGAGAGTTTGGATAGAAGCAAGCACGCAATAGTAAGAGGCTGAGGCTGTGGCAGGAGTGCAGTTGAAGGGAGAGGGAGGTGATAAAAATGACCACCATGATGAAGGGAATCATCAAGGACAGCTACTACTGCAAAGGCACGTGATAATTCAAGACCTCAAGAGCGAGACCATTGGACAAATTACGAAAGAACCCACGGCACCATACAAGGTACTAAAAATGAGTAAGGTGGTAGCCTAAGTCCAACAATAAAGCAGCTGTAGAATGAAGATCTCTACAACAGCACAGCAGTAAGACGAGAGGATTCTCCGAAAAAACGTTGCGGCTCGACGAATCATCAACCGTTCAGCTGCATCCAAAAGCAGAATTACCAACACTGTGAAGTGCAGAAGAAATCCAAGGACTAAGTTGCCCCTTCGGGGTGCAAGTCTAAGTGAATGTGCATTGGAATAAAAGTGCATCAATCAAGTTTCAAGGACTAAGTCCCACCTTCGGGGTGCAAGTGCATGTAAAATTGCATTCGCAATATAAACACACAGTAAACTTCTCATCGAAGCAAGTCGTACCTGAGAGACGCAAAACCATTCAAGATGGAGTGGAGTGGCAACCAACACCCCTCCGGAACTGTGAGAAGCCAAAGGTAAACCATGAAAGTACCAAACGCACGAAATTCATGAGAAAATTGTTTTCCCTCTCTCACAAGTCAATGTGAAGTTTTGTAACTCTAGTAAACTTGCTTCTCACCAATTAGTAGTTTTTCAATTTTGGTAAGCTTCACCACTTAAAACAAAAATCGTTCAAGAGGTGCTAACCAGAAATCCAAGTTGCCTATGACCAGGGTGTGTAAGTGAATGTAATAATTGGATCACGACAACTTTCCACAGAAGAAAACAAGTGGAAAATGGACTGTAGGAAATATTTCATTCAAGTTTAGGGGAAAGAAAAATGGCCGTGCCATCTGGCTGAAAAAGCTCCGACAAAGTGTTTGTTATTCTCAAAAATACGACGAAGTTTAGTGAAACTAAAGTCACACAAGCGTGTATGAAAGTATTGTGACGCTGTATGGCTTAAGATTGAGCTGGTGAGTAGGTTTTTTGCGAAGTTTTTGAAGCTGACCAGTTCTACAGTTTTGATGGCTGAAGCAGCATTGAACTTGTTCCGACTAGAAACCTGTCAACTGTGAATTGTGTGATAGGGCATTTCTTACAATTTGGGAGCTTCGTAATGCACTATTGAATTCATTCTAGCGAAGACCCGTTCTATTGTGAACTGTGTGGTGCTACATTACCATCATTAAATTGCTTGAAACGGCATGCTAAAGTTCGTTCTGGTGAGGAGCCTTCAAAATGCGAATTGGGTGTTGCTCCTCATCCACGATTGAGTACAAGTGCTGAATTTGCCCAATCAATCGATTTAAAGAGATATTCGCACGTTCACACCGGTGAGAAGCCATTCAGGTGCGATATTTGTAGTTCTGAATTTTCACAAGCAAGCAATTTAAGGGCATATTCTCGTATTCATACTGGAGAGAAGCCATTCAAATGCGATATTCGCAGTGCTGAAATTGCTCAATCAAAAATAAAGAGACATTCTCGCATTCATAATGGAGAGAAGCCGTTCAAATGCCTCATTTGTTGTGCTGAATTTACCAGCAGCAGCAATTTAATAACAGATCCTCACACTCATACAGGAGGGAAGCCAATCAAATGCGACATTTATTGTACTAAATTTACTAACGCAAGCAGTTCAAAGACGCATTCTTGCATTCATATTGGAGAACGTGACATTTGATTTGCTGAATTCAACAACACAAGAAATTTTAAGGCACATTTTCTAATTCATACTGGAGGTAAGATATTTGCTGTGCTAACATTACCCAAGCAAGCCATTTTAAAACGCTTTGTGTATTTCAAACCTTTAATAAACCATTCAGTTGTAACAATCAATTGTGAGACTCAGCATGGCTAGTCATGTAACCCCAATGAACAATACTTGCGAAGATTTCTCTTTCACCACTTGTGGTACACCGATGTTGTGCTGTGCAAACTCGTCAAGGCGATTGTCGTCGCTCTACACTTTTCTTCGATGCCCCTTCCACACCCCAAATGCCATGCATTTCGGATATAAACATTGCACACAAAAATTTCAGTCCTAACAGGCAGACCAACAGTGATCCACTTTCTATTGAACTTGAAACCTATGGGGCACTGACTGATCGCATTTCATGCATTTTGACCCGACTTGAGGGGGTATCCCTCGAAGGACCTGGACTTGACTGATATTGACAAGTTGCTCCACATAACCAAACACTTAGACGAGCTAGTGAACCACCTGACCATGGCTATCCCATTGCAACACGCAGAGTGGGAAGCGTTCTTTGAAAAACGTCAAAAAGAATTGCTGGAGTGTATATCTGTCCAGGTAACTGCTAGCATAACAGCGGGACTTTTCTCATTACGATATGAGCTGTTGACAGACCTGAGTGCCTTCACTGATTCAGTGGTAAAGTCGCCTAGATTTGAAGACATACCAACAGTAAATCAAGACTCGGGTTCAATTCTCTGCCTAACATCGGTGCTACACCAGGCAGACTCGGGAGGAGTCCAGCTCCTCTCGGCTCATCTTGATTGTGTACCCTGTGATATGGTGGGATCTTTCTACCAGGTCGAAATTCGAATGAGGAGGCAATTCCTGCCTCGAGTGATGGAGGGCTACATCCCAACATTATTATGCGTCGTGGGAACCCTGGAAGGAAAAAATCGAAACGTAGGAGGAACAGTGCACAAAGGAAATCCAGTGCCATGGTTCCAGCAGAATTTAGGAAGCCTGAAACAGGCCAAATCCTTTCACAACTAAATTCCACTACGTTTGACTCCACAACTGTCAACCTTTTTAATTCCGTGTCATCTCTATGTACGGCAAAGAACGAAACCCACGAGCATGTGGTACATGAGGACCAGTCATTTTCTGTATGTAATAGGCATGATGATCGAGTTACCACTCCCAACTGTGAAGTCACTTAAGTTCCCAGTAGTTGTTATTGGTGACTCACATGCCAGAGTTTTAAAGTGTGGTCAAAACCCGGGCTCCCATGTTTGGAGCTGGCCAGGCATTACAGTCCAAGCACTGAGTCAACGCCTACCAAATATTATCCAAAATTCCCATGTTGATGCTGTGTTTGTTATTTGCGCTGGGTCTAATAACATCAATCACGATTCACCTAACCGCATTGTTCAACACCTTGCTGACCTAGCTACCAAGATTAGAGACCTGCGTCCAAACTGCAAGGTATCCCTGATTGCGCTATTTCCGCGACTTGGGAAAAAGTTCCAAGAAGATGACAAACTTGTGGTTCATACGAATGTGCTGATGCGTCAATTGTGCATTGCACTAAATCTTAATTTTGTAGCCATTGACTCTGCCATCTCAAAGGATCGTACATTGACTGCTCGTGATGGATTACACCTAACATTGAAGGGAAAATTGGTGTTGAGAAACGAGATAAGTACTGTCCTACTGCCGTCGAAAAACCCTTTTTCTTAATGGAGGCTAGTCCCCAACATTCGGGCTCTCGGGCTAGCAGGTTTAGTTTTTCTTATGGCTTGCGTTGTTTATCACTAAACGCTCATTGCTTAGTTAAAAAATCTTGCTTTCTTCTAGGTATTGTTGGCGGAGGGTTCCTATGACATATTTTTTTATCGTGGAAACTTGGTTGACTGGTGGCATCACTGATTCAGAGATAACACACTTTTCGCTAGGACATCCTGCGCTTGGACAGAAGGTTTCGGGGAGGAGGTGTGGCTTGTGTATATCGGAGAAATTTGCCAATGGTCTTGTCTTCGGGTGGTGCGGATGTCGAGGGAATCTCGGTTCTTCTTCCCTCACTTGGCATGAATTTCATCCTGGTCTACCTACCCGACAGTTTTGATGGGCAGCTCGTTGGCAGGGTGGCATCATACATTGTATCCTCGGTCAAATCGCAGTACCAGAATGTTCTTTTGGGGGGATCTAAATTTGTCGACAATTGACTGGAACCTTCTTACTGCAACAAATAATCACCACCGTGTACTGCTTGAAACTGTTGCTACACTTGGAATGCACCAGCACGTCCAGTTTCCCACCAGAGGCAACAAAACTTTGGATCCACTTTTCTCTGCGGACCACCTACTTATTTTTGGGGTCTGCGAGTCACCAATCTGGGCACTAGCAACCATAGTATTTTCGAGTTTAGTGTTAACTGTCGGAAATTTGCCACCGAGCTTCCAAACAGATCCAGGGGCAAACTTGATTATTTCCTACTCCTTACCTGTCTTGCATCGATGGATTGGAAATTTTTACTTCCCCTGCTAGGTGTCTCTATTGATGCGGCTGGGTGTCTCTATTGATGCGGTTTGGGCAGGTTTCACGCGGCTTTTTGACTTTTATATTGATTTGTCTACTACTAGGGTGCCATTCCAAGATTCAAGTGAATGCAGGCTTCCAGTCTTTCTGCGTAGAGCGGCTAGAAAGAAGTTGTCACTTTGGCATAAACTCAAAGCAGACCCTTTGTCAACCGCCCTTAAAGCCTCATAAGTAAATTATAGGATAGAATATTCGAGGTTGGTTGACAATTGGCGAAACCATTACGAAAAAAAGGTAGTACTTGAGGGAAACCTCTGCCTTGTTTCGCTTGTACAGACGCCATACTCGATCAGCATGTATGTTGTCACCATTTTTGAAGGGAGGTGCTTATCTTTATGAGCACGAGTCTAAGGCTAACCTGTTAAATGAAATTTTTCCGTAAATGGCATCCTTGATGATGGCTCCATTAGTGTGCCAACTGATCGGCAACCTTATCCTTGTCAACGTATGGACGATGTCAGTTTTTCTGGTGTGTGGGTGCAAGCTGCTTTGGATCGATTTAGGCCAAGCCATGCTGTGGGCCAGGATGGATAGTCTGCATTCCTTTAAAAAAATGTTAAACAGGAGTTAGTAAATGCCTTTGTTCTCATCTTCTCGCTTTCGTTTGAGCAGCGAAAACTACCTTCTGTATGGAAGACGGTTCCCATCGTGCCTATCTACAAAAATGGGAATGCATCGGATCCAAATAACTACCACCCAATAGCTCTTACCTCGGTTGCCTGTAAAGTCATGGAGTCAATTATCCGTGAGGAAGTATTCGGTTTTTTGGAAGCAAACGACTTGTTAAATCCTGATCAATTTGGCTTTTTGCCAAAGCGTTCCATCACGATGCAGTTATTGTTAGCACTGGATTTGATTTAGACTGGATTTGACTTAGACTTCGGCACCTGATGATTTGGGTATTCCTACGGACGTCGTCTATTTCGACTTCCAGAAGGCTTATGAATCAGTGGTGCACAGCAAACTGCAATTTAAATTGGCTGAAATTGGAATCTGTGGAACACTGTTGGCTTGGATCGCTGATTTCCTTTCTGGGCGAACACAGCGGGTCCTGGTTGTGCAAGCTTTCTCGTCATCACTCCCTACCATCAGTGGGGTTCCACAGGGATCCGTACTAGGATCCTTGCTTTTTGTCATTTTTCTAAGTGACTTAACAAATGCACATACAACAAATGACAAACCGAAATTAAAATTCGCTGATGATCTGAAGATTGGTGATGAGGTTTTGGATGATACTGGCTCCAAATTTCTTTCTTCCCAGATTGGCACAGTGACTGAGTGGTCGGAATGCTGGCAATTACCACTCGCTACATCAAAATGCTGTTCGTTTCATGTTGGTCGACAGAACTTAAAACAATCGTACTATCTAGCTAATTGCAAGCTGAATTTGGTGCAATACATTAAAGATCTGGGCATCAATTTCAACTTTGACCTTAAATCATCCATCCACTGTAGGCTGATAACTACTTCAGCCTTTGCCAGACTTGCAATTGTTAAGAGGTGTTTTGTCCTCGAATAGGTATACGTTGGTTTGGGCTTTCAAGGTATATGTGCGACCACTGCTGGAGTATGCGAGTCCGGTGTGGTCGCCTTACCTCCTTCAGGACATTGATAAGTTAGAATCTGTCCAACGGTATTTTACGCATTCATTGCATGGCCTGCGCAACAGTTCTCCTGGCCAACGTCCGAGGTTACTTGGCCTCGAACCACTTGAGTTGAGGCACCTGAAGGCCGACCTGATGTTGACATTTAAAGTTCTTCATGGTCTGTTGCCTGTGGAATTGTCTTTTTTTGACTTCTGCACTACGGATATTACTAGGGGCCACTCTATGAAACTGAGGGTTCCCAAGTGCAACTTGGACTGTCGTAAATTATTTTTTGCAAGTCGGGTAGTAGCTCCTTGGAATTCCCTGTCCAAGGCTGCAGTCTCTGCTCCATCTCTGAGTGTCTTTCGGCGGGAGTTGAATTGTACTGACCTCTCGACGTTTCTGAAAAGATCTTATCTGTGATGCCGCATTGCACTTTAGTGGAACCAGTATCAGAGGATACCCCGCAACCCTTCTGGATCCTTCCCCCCTAAATGGGGGAAAACCGTTATTATAATTATATTATTATTAAGTTCAGTTTGTCGTTTCAGTATTCCTGTAAATTTTTTGTAAAAAAAGAAGCCAAAAAGAACACAATGTTGGTTTTAGGGTAGGTGACCGTGTGGCGGCGACGCCTCACATTTTGTGGATGGGGGAGCGTTGAGAGTTCAGGGTCCACAAGGCCCCACGCACGCTAACACGGTTGGACTTCTCCAGACTGGTGAGCATGCGCGCCACCAGGTGGTACACACTCAGAGATAGAGAGATGAAAATATGGCTTCTGACAATGTGAGAGGTTCATGTCTTGCTCCGCAATAAACCGTAACATTGCCAAAGCTCTCAAATCATCTCATTTCGTGCTTGACTGGGATCGTCAGCAATGGGCAACCCGATGCATCCCAGCAAATTGGTCAAAAGCAGAGTGAAAATAATAAAGCGGTAGTCTTAACAGGAACATCTGTTACGTAAGTTATAATGCGTTAATAAATCAAGATTTAACTGTGAATTAAAAATAACAAAAGTTTGTAATTAATTAATTAAAAAATTAAAATAATAAAACCATATCTAAATAAGTTGTAGCTAAATTCAAGTTATTATGAATTAAACGTAATTCGTTGCTAAAGTTGCTTTTTATTATTTAGGAGACGAATACCTTCCTAGTGATATTCGTCAGACTGTCAGAAATGGATTGTTAACCATTGAAGAAGTCAAAAAAGAAGCTGATATCGGGAAATATCAATGTTTGGTGATAGGAAACGATGGACATCAAGCTGAAGAACATTTCAATTTAAATGTTATGAGTGAGTAGCTCAAAAGTTGTTATGAGTTTAAAGTGGTAGACAATACTGGTACAATACCGACACAATATTGGCGTTCTTTTGACTGGTAAGACAGTGGTTGGAGGTTTAATCTTTTTTACATGTCTTTACAATTTTACACTTCATAGGCTGACTTAGTGCACCTTTACTTTAGTAGCAAGATTAGCCCCTTAACATCTGAACTAAATTTCAGGCGGATTTTTTTCTAAGATGTTAATTGGGTCAGTTATGGGATTCGAACTGGCATTGGAATCGACGATGCTTACCGCTGGAATGTGCTTGCTTGCTTTGCTCAGGTTGCCTGGAGACCCATCACAAAGCTCACGTTGTACATGGGGACTTAGTTTTTATTTGTTCCGTCCAGAATGTAAGTTTTAACCTAATAAAGAAGCGAAAAATATCACTCGTAGAAGTCCAGGCCTACAGCATGGCCTTATCCAACCGTATTCAAGCTAGCTTGAACAGAGAAGGAGATGGATTCTTTAAGTCAAGGCCGACTGGGACAGGAATAGTTCGTTTTGTACTCTCCCCCCCCCCCCCACCTGGCTCAATTCCAGTTCACGCAAGGTCTGGAAAATTAACGTCTCTTAACGTTGCTTAAGTCAAATAAGAAACTTGCTGTCGATCATCTGGCCTGGAGCCGGGAAGCGAAATCAGCAGCTTATATCCCAGAAGGCCTTGTGCAAATGGTGGAATGTGAAGAGAGAGTCAAACACGGATACTCCCGCATTTATAAGCTCCTAGTGAAACCAGAATGGCGAGATTCATGAAACCACATCGTGGAGGGCAACTGATGTTGCTCCATTGCTGTTATGCATGGTGCTGGCATTTCCCATGAGAGGAAGTAGAGATATGCAAGCAGGTTATTATGATATCCACATAAAAGGTCCCCCAACAAAGCAAGTATAACTTGTGCGGATTCAAGCCAGTAAACAAATGCTCGTTTCTACTAGATTTTTTTTGGTGTCCAGAAGCACTATTTATTCAGTTCACTTCAGCAGAAGAAGCTGTTAAATTTGTTTTTTAAGATTTTGCAGGAAAACTACAAAAAAACTTAATCATCCCAAAACTTTAATACAAGCTAGAATCAGCATGGTTAAATAAACCTTAAGTTAAATCACCATGTTGTCACACTATAGCGTCTTCTTCTAAACTGATCATTACTGGCGTTTATGACTACTACAGATAACTAACAACTTTAATCTTCGCAAGACCAAGGGTGCCAAGTGTATGCTTGCTTTGCTCCACAACCAGAAAAACGAACGAGGTAAAGGCAATGGAATACATTGGTAATGCATGCCAAGAGATTATCCCATTGCATTTAACTGGCCTTGAAGGCTTCAGTAAAATTTCACACGGTGATTTTTATTAGTAGGTGATAATCTCGATAATTTTATTGACTGACACATTTTTTTCATCGTTAGCCTGTAGAAATCATTTTTTTTTCATTGTTTACTGAAATATCCTTATGGGAAGCAAGAAGTTACTTAAACTTACTCATTACAATAATTAAAATTAATACATGTGAGCAGTAACTAGAATTCATTGAAATGGAAGAACAGAAGAATACTAATAAGCATTTCATAAAATGTGAAGTTATGACACGAGTACTTGGAATGAATTAGACAAAATTACAATGATAGTTTTATCCAATGTGAATTACTAGTAGTTATTTTGTTCGTTTTTAGTTCCAGCCAAGATAATGCCTTTCTCGTTCCAAGAAGATTTATTACGAGAAGGCATGCGTGCCAGACTTCAATGTGTTGTGAGTGAGGGAGATTCACCAATCAACATTCTGTGGACAAAAGATGATAATCCAATTCCTGATGAACTTGGCATTATTGTTCGCTCCTTAGATGAATTTTCTAGCATACTTACCATAAACCATGTTGGCCCTCGACATAATGGAGACTATACTTGCACTGCAACGAACTCAGTATCTAAAGTCTCTCATACCGCAAGATTAAGTGTTAATGGTAAATGATGTTTGTGTGCTTTTTTTCTTTTCCAGCCCCTCCAAAAGTCATTCCATTTGCGTTTCTTGATGATCAGTTTTATAAAGGAATGAGAGCTCACATAACATGTGCTGCAAGCCAAGGAGATCAGCCATTGTCATTTCATTGGTTCAAAGATAGCCAATCGTTACCTCTTACTTTGGGTGTCATAACTCGTCAGTATGATCCCTTCACAAGTTCTCTAAGTATTGAAAGTGTTACTGCGACCCATTCGGGAAACTATACTTGTTCAGTCTCCAACCATGCAGCTACAGTGAACTACACAGCCCAACTTCTGGTTCATGGTAATTGCCTTGTGTCTCCCAGCAAAGTTGAGTCTTAGTAATGTGACCTTGATATCTTTTATTGCAGTGTCGCCCAAGATCATTCCATTTAGCTTCCCAGACAAACATTTGTCCGAAGGAACACCAGCGCGTGTTCTTTGTGGTCTCAGTCAAGGAGATTCGCCATTAAAATTTCATTGGCTTAAAGACAACAATCCAATACTAGGATCTAGGGGAATCAATACTCGCCAAGTTGACAACTGGTCCAGTATTTTGTCGATTGCTGTTGTTTCTGGAGAGCACAGTGGCAATTATACTTGTGTGGTGGAAAATGCTTATGGCAGTGCACGCTATACAACTGAGCTTGTCGTTAATGGTAAATTGATTTACCGTCATGAAGTGTAATAAAATAACTCCTTGTTTTCAGCTGCTCCAAGAATACTTCCATTTTCCTTCCAAGGAGATCATTTATTTGAGGGAGTTCTCGCCCGAGTCTCGTGTGTAGTTTACCAGGGAGATCTACCAATACAAATTAAATGGTTCAAAGATGACGACCTGGTGTCGTCTAGCGAAGACATAACAATACGAAGGATTGATGATTACTCCAGCATACTGACTATAGATCATGTACGGCAGGAACACAGGGGCAACTATACTTGTGTTGCACAGAACGCTGCCGCTGTTGTCAACTACACAGCGCAACTTACTGTCAATGGTAATGCTCAGTTTGCTTACCTTTTAAATTTGTTTTCCAGTGCCTCCAAAGATTGTCCCATTCAGTTTTCAAGAAAGTCATTTACTTGAGGGCATGCTCGTGCGTGTCTCATGTGTTGTCAGTCGTGGGGACTTGCCTTTGTCAATTTCCTGGCTAAAAGACGGTCAGCCTATTCCTGCCCATCTCTCAGTAACCACACGAGACTTCGATGAGTATTCCAACGTACTTTCCATTGACCCAGTTAGTGGTACACATAACGGAAATTACACTTGCATTGCAAGAAATGCAGCTGCCGAGGCATCTTACACAACTCAACTAGTAGTTAAGGGTATGGTATAAATTTTGAAATATTTACTCTTGATTTGTTGGCCGCTTTGTATGTTTAGTCTGCTATATTCATATAGTTTTATTGCCCTGGGAACAATTAATGGAATTCAGCACGAATACTTTAACAACGTATTGCAAGGATGAACTGAGTAAAAAAAAAAACAGTATTAGAGAAGACAACTTTTCCTCCTGGAGTAGCGAAAAGTATTGTTCATTGAAGAGTTGTTGCCTTATAGCTGCGTGCTAAATCTAATAATGCAGTCAATTGTTGGGGAACATCAATAAACATTAATTTTTTACGTCTTTATTCG